>OZ029921.1:24834416-24915880 GCA_964023275.1 Norana najaformis
AAGAAAGGCTGTTCTAAGAGGTAAAGAAAGGCTGTTTCTACGTCTTCTGGGATTTCCTTCTTAGCTTTCGACCAGGTTTACCCTGGAATGGGACATTCACACTGACTTTGCTTAGCACTGACCATTGACAGATGCCTTGAACATTATTACAATGGCTGTGTAGAAGTTTTCAATTTGTTATGATTATTCTTGCATTTATTACGTGTGCAGGGTCAGTAAATCTGAGTCTGAGACGAGAAGCAATTTGAGTGAAGGACTTGCTCAAAGTCCCTACTCGGTAACCGTCTAAGGGAAGACTCAAACCCATACTCGCCGCATTACAACCCGAGGGCTGTGTCCAATACTATGCCCTGTTATATTATTATTATTATTATTATTATCTGTTCCTTTAATTTGCTTCTCTAGCAACAGTATCCTCACCCACCATGCTTGGTTTCTTTGACCTGTTGAATTTCAAACGGACTTCTCATTGGGTTACAATTTTCGGTTGTGGTTTTTCTTGAGCGACCTTTATGATGATGGCACCATAGAAGTCTGTATATGCGTTTTAAAACTAAAATAAATCAGGAAGTTGAATTGGTTTTGTTTACAGGATGCCATTTGTACATCACTGCAAGAATACAATCAACACATTGAACAACTGAAGGAAGAAATGGACGAAGCGACGGAAAGCGCGAAGGAAATACGCACCGAAATACAGAGGCTTCGAAACAAGTCAGGAATATTCTGTTCTTCAGCAGATGGCATCTGTTTTTTTTTTCAGAGTATTTTGTACATTTGTTTTCAATTGTTTTGTGGAACATGACAGCCTGGTTGATTTGAGTGCTCGGCTTGTAACGTACAGCATATGGGTTCGAGCCACCCCTGAGACGGTTGCTGTGTAGGGACCTTGAGCAAGTCCTTCACTCACGATTGCTTTGTGCAACCAATTGAGGCTTAGGCTAATATAAACTTTATGTATGTATATATATGTTGCTTTCTATGATACCCTTTCCCTGTCGGATAACAATAAACTGTAGCTGTTCTAGGTGTGTGCTATTGTCTTCAAATTGATTTGCATGGTCCTTGATGTATAACACCTTACAGAATAACAAATTTTAAAAAAGTAGTTAATTGCAATTCGTCTGTTGTGTTTGTTAGGTTTTCGTTTGTGCGTGGTCAGGACAAGTGTTCCAGTTGTAGTTACCCTCTTATGATTCGAGCGTTCTATCTCTTTCCCTGCTCACATCGTTTCCACACAGACTGTTTAATAGCCGAGGTGCGTTTCCGTGATGTGCTGCTAAGTTTGTCTTGGCGTTTCAGCTGCTTTACTAAAAATATCAACTTTATGAATTTTTATTTACAATTTTGCTATTTTAAGGAATCAGCTGTCTCTAGCATGGTAGCCAGTTGGACAGAGCGCAGGGCTTGTAACACGTAGGGCCCAACTGTTAGATTCCAATTCAGGGAATAAGTAAGTAAGTAAATCATTTGTTAATGTGCCATATGTTCATCGGCTAAGCATGGAATCGAAGGCGTAAACAAACGTTCAAACAAATACGTGAAACAGCAAATAAATTAAGATGCACAGCCACAAAGGCAGACATACAGAATAACAGTTGACACTGTGATCAAAGTTCCAGGTTCTGTTTTAGGTTCTGCCGCATTTAACGGAGAGTAAGAGAGCGAGAGCATCGGAACTTCAGAGGAAACTCGCATCCAAAGAGCGAGCAATGCTCTCGTCGCCACAGTCACAGTCGAGCGCCAGTGGAATGCTTGGCCTTGGTGGAAAGGAACAGAATTACAGGGAGGAACTAGATGACCTTGTGGCATCAGAGTGCATCTACTGTGGAGATATTATGATACGGTCAGTCGCTATCAGTGTAACTGGAACCCTGTAACTGTAACTCTGTAAATGTATTTGTAAGGGTTATTGTAATTGCAAGCATCACTGGATCTGTAAATGGAGACTAACTGTAACTGTAATTGTAACAGCATCTATGATACTAATTATACTTGTAAATTGTAATTGTAACTGTAAACCTACTTGTAAGTGTAATTTGTAACAGTATTTATTTAGCATTTCTATATCGCCTTTGACCCTCTTGAATATCCCACTTCCATAGACCACTCAAATATACCACTTGAATAGTCGAATTTAATGCTTCAGTAACTTTTGAATATACCACTTAGATCATCACTTAAATGACCAATTAATTGTTAATTTTTGCCTTGTTAATTAGTTTATACATGATAATTTCTTATGTTTTGATTAGGTGTGTGGACAAACCTTTTATTGAGGAGAAGGACTATGAGGCTGTCATACAGAGCTGGCTTTAAACACGAGGACAATCCGGAATTCAAGTTTTAATGTCGCTAACCATCATCATGTCTTTACGATCACGTTTTCATTCGGTCAAGGCTGTGATCGTAGCAAACTGGAGACTGTGCACTCCTTGAAATTCAGACCCATTTTGTGTGATACGAGTTGTTCTGCTTCATTAAAATCATGATCATGATCATGACTGTGGTGTTGTTACGATTCGATCTATTGTTCAAGCCTTGGCTACTGGGCTGGATGTCCATCTGAGCTAATTTATTAACCTGGGCGATTATTATTATTATTATTATTATTTTATTATTATTATTTTGATCCGTCTATGTTAATCAGATACTGAAATTTAAGGCTTGTCTATTATTATTGACTATTACAGATTACTAATGATAAATAAAATATGGATTGTAATAAATTTTTGTGTGAGAAATGATAATTTGGAGAAATGTGCAAATGCTAAAAACAGGTATTTGTGACAAAACTAATATGAAAAATGTTGACTAATTTGTGACTCGTTTTTCTTTTCAATTTTGCTCCGTGAAACTTAATCATAATCGTAATTTCGAGATTTCTACAGCCCCCAACGAAAGCCACGTCACGGGGACCAGCTTATTCACAGGCGCTCAGTCAAAACAAAATCGAAAGGCAAAAATGTTTGGTTCCAGGTCAAGATCCAGAAGTCAGGCAGAGCTACAGTGTGGCAGTTATGGTGGGTGGTGTTAGGGATTGGAGCAGAGAGAGAGAGAGAGAGAGAGAGAGAGAGAGAGAGAGAGAGAGAGAGAGAGAGATAAGAGGAAGAAGAGATGTTACTTAAATCCTGCAACTTCCGGTTAGCTGCTCAAGCCCTTCTGATTAGCGTATGTTTAAATTGAAACGCAGACACGGGTCACCTACCACCAGCGGCAACATCACGTGTGGGACATATGAAGCCCATATGGGAATACTGTCATATGGGCTTCATGTTTCCGACGTAATTACGACGTTGCTGTTGGGGACAGTTACAGCTGACTTCAGCGCTTACCTTGGCGGTGTTTTATGTTGGGACCTATGTGTGCTCTGATATATCGTAATCGTAAATCCAAGATTTCTACAGCGCCCAGTGATAGCTAAGTCGTGGGAACCAGCTTATTCAGAGGCGATCTGTCAAACGAAAATAGGGTTCGGAGAAAGGTCGAGATCCAAGAGTCGGGCAGGCAGGGCAGAAATTTAATACTCCCTGTTGATTCCAAGGTGTGATTTGTGGCTTGAAGCAGTGGAAGGGGAGGCATGACCTCGAAGCAGGAGCAGAGTGACTGGAGAAAATGTATAATGGCGCTATATAATGAAATATAACCTAGACTACAGGCAAATCTTTATCTGCAGTAGACGTTCTTGCACGTAGCTACCAGCGTACGTGCATAATAACGGGTGCTGCGTGCGCTGCGCCACCTGGAAGCAAGGAAGGGAGGGGTCCGAGGGGCCACCAGCCGGCCGGGGCCACCTGGGCCGAGACCCGGTCAAGAGCAGGCAGCTGGAGTCGCCCGTCGTCCGTCCGTCCGTCTGATACGAGCCTCGGGTAACAACGGTCTCGGTCTCTGATGGACTTCGCAATTATCAGACCATCCACATACCACCACCCACCACAGCATATGTTACGCCCCTAGGGACTCAACAACATTCAGGCGGAGCTTCGTCACCTTATGCATCAGTTAGAAACACCATTAGAAGTTCCTCCGCAATAATATGTAGTCTTCGCCAGCTGCAACGCCCAATTACATGCAATAATATATCATTTGGCTTGCATATATATATATATATATATATATATATATATATATATATATATATATATATATATATATATATATATATATATATATATATATATATATATATATATATATATATATATATATATATATATATATATATATATATATATATATATATATATATATATATATATATATATATATATATATATATATATATATATATATATATATATATATATATATATATATATATATATATATATATATGCATTAACATGAATGTATATAATTATAAATAATATGTATGTGTTATGGACGTTTCTGACGCCATAATTGTACCCAGACTTTGTCCCTCGCTCCCTCTCCATCGTATCCCCCCTCTTTTGTCGTCTTATGAGGTTCTTTCTTTCCCCTTCGTGTCAGCTGCCGTTTCGCATTGTATAAAAGCGTTACTGACTGAGATTCGTTCCAGTCGAATTGGACGGTCGTCACGGTTGAGCACTTCGCCCCGTTGGGTCTTCGGCGTGGATACAAGCGATGACTGTTGGAACGACGAAAATACGATTAGGCCTACACATTATTTCAAGCGAGGAAGATTGTGACGGCGACAAACAGCTTCTCATTTATATCGCGAAGTTCTCTTCTCGAAGACATTGTGAGGGTATCAGAGTAGCTTTTTATGATATTAAAGTATATCAATACAGATATAGCGTAAACATTCTAATGCATAAAATTTAAAAATAACTGCGTGAACTTGAAAATGTTTTCGTAGGTTCTGATTTTGGCGCCATATGGTAGACCTATACATAGGCTACATCCCATTCGCCAATTTCCGTTTAAGATATTTCTCCCGTGAAGATTTGCTAACATTTAGCAGGTAGAGGATACGTTGCGTCATCCATGAATTTTTGGACGAAACTGACTAAATTTGATCCTGATCTCTTCGTATACTTTGCGCAGTGTTCTGTCAAGTCTTACATGCGTCAAGTGAAAAATCTCCCTGTGAAGTAAGATCGACTTCAACGGCTCTGCAACCATAAGACGTCGTTAAACACCAAATACTGAGACTATTGTAACGCTCTATCACACGACTGGATCGTTTAATTCTAGCACCTGTGCGTATTGTTTGAGTTATCGCTCACACTTTTTGCCATATGTAGTTCTGCCGCAGTTTTGAGGACACGCCTTTGAATTTCATTAAAAATTTATTAAATTCACGGAACTTTGGACACGCCTTTGAACAAAGAAGAGGGGTAAGAGGAGTGCCGAAGGTCGTATGGAAGTTGGTATGATCCCGGGTTGTTCAGTATTCCTGGGACTATGTCAACTTGCACTCGAACGAAGCATTTCACCACATAGGTACGGGAGTCACAGACGGGCTCCATTATCAAGTTGGTTTGTTATTCACGCGCGGATCGTGATATGTGGTATGGAAAGTCGCAGGTAAAAAATTATTTTAAAAAAATTCATGGTGTCATATTTCGACAAAAAAATTTCAGAAAAACACTGACAACCAAGTTGTTCACCTAGGCAATCGCCAGAAAATCTCAAACTTGTTCCAGCGATGCGAAATGGGCCCAGACATGAAGAAATGCTATTTTTACATATCTTAACATACTTGTCTGGTAGCTTGTCAAACTAAAGTTTCTAAACTTTCTATTGTAATCCCGAAATTTCTACAGCGCCCAACGAAAGCCGTGCCGCGGGGACCAGCTTATTCACAGGCGCTCAGTCAAAACAAAATCGATAGACAAAAGGGTTCGGTTCCAGGTCAAGAGTTGTCATGAGTTGTCCACCTAGGCAATCACCAGAAAATATGAAACTGCTACCAGCTATTTTAAAAGGAGGCCCCAAAGAGCCCAAACACGGAGAAACGCTGTTTTTACACATTTGCAACTTAGCCAACTAAGATTTTTAAGCTTCCTATCACGAGTTATCCACCTATGCAATCACCAGAAATATCTTAGATTAGTTACCCAACTCTTATAGCGAGAAAATGTATGAAAATGGAAATTTGTGCCCCATTTAGTCCTCTGGGCTAACAGTTCTGCACCCAAATCATTATCTCGTTATCACGATGCCCTAAAGGTGGCACAAATTTTCTGTTTAATATGTGTACCATAAACACAAGCACACAATGCACTGCTTTTGAACTTTACATGAGAAGTACTTTTTAACAGGTATGTTATCAAGAGAATTAAGTACATCATTAATTCAACAAGTACTCTACCACATACTTTAACATGTGCACTTTCAAGTGCATTAAAAGTAAAATATCACTTAACTGACTAATACTTGACCAATTCTGTACAGCTGGCAAAACACAAGTCAACACATTTAACTAGCCAAAGCCAGCTTCGAAGACTTTAGTACTAAAGAGAGTACGACACCAAAGAAAGTAAGAATATGCCACCAAAGGGATGTAGAATATGTCACTAAAGAAAGTAAGGGTATAACAGCAAAAAGTACGATTATGTCATCAGAAAATAAGAATAATTATGCCACCAAGACTAGTAAGAATATGCTACCAAAAAAGTAAGAATATGCCAGCAAAGAAAGTAATATGAATATGCTAAGAATAAGTACAGTATATAAGAATATGCTACCAAAACAAAAAAAGATGTCAGCAAAAAGTAAGAATATGACAGCAAACAAAGTAAGAATATGCTAATTGTAATTGTAATTTAAGATTTATAAAGTGCCTCTTATGAATAAACTCAAAAGGGGCGCTCCTGACCTGAACGAGTAGCTTCCAAAACAAGTAAGAATATATCACTAAGGAAAGTACAAATATGCTACCAAGACTACTAAGAATATGCCACCGAAAAAATAAGAACATGCCATCAAAGAAATTAAGATGAAGCCATTCAAGAACCGATGCCATCACAGAAATTATGACAAGCACACAGCAGTTACTGCATTTGGCATTCTCATCCTAGTATAAGTAGCAAAGATGTGTAGCAAGTACATCTCGTACGATTTTCGACATACACGCAAGGACATAACTTAAATAGAAAAGCAACAGGATAAAAAATTAGCGACGCAAAAGACGACAAAGAAATATTACAACTTCAAAGTTATGACCCACTGGCGACAGCAGAAACAAAGAATAAAACTTTAACATTCCTATTGAACCTTGTGCAAACTGTTCTTGTTCCTCTCATGCGACCGTCTCCCACACGAGAAGAACACGAGAACGGTTAAAGAAATATAGACTCTGAAGTTCGCATCCCAGAAGGCACGTGGAACTCGTAAGGCTTAATTTAGATCAAGTTCTGTCTAGTCTTAGCAGACTCGTGCTTAAAAATGACATGTTTACAACACGGCTCAAACTCGTCCCTCGTATATGGACTAAACTCTAATTACCGATTTCTTTTACGAATATATACACAGCACGGCAGAACTGACTGACAGCAAAAATGTTCAAATGAATGAACATCTCTAGTTTTTAGAAAAATATTTTCACGGACTTGTGTTCTTAACGAACCCAGTCAGCAAACTTGTTGAACCACCACACCCACGGACTACCCCGGCATTGACTTAATGACTGTACACACTGGTTGCCTGTGCATACCACAGTAACTGGTTCCTTGTGCACAAACTCAGTGACATACATGTCTGAACGACGCAAGCTAACTGGTTCCTGCACACTCAGTGGTTCCTCTTAACTCACTGGTTCCCTGCTGGTTGTTGCAGTAGAACTACCACAAAAGTCACTGCATTTATCGTATTTATCGCTGAATGCAGTCGTGCTGAGAATTTACAACAAGAGACCGTAGCAACAACGACAATTGCAACAACAACGACGTTCTAAACATCCTGCAACCGTTGTCAGCCGTTGCTACTTCTGGCTCACGGCCAGTTCCTCGTACTTGACTCGCTGTGGCAGAGTTTCGTTTATATTTTTAATTTTCGTCGTTGGATTGTAAACGTTTCGATTGGCGAGTACTTCAGGGGGGCAGTCTGTGCCCGCTGCCGATCCCCCACTCTCTTCGTCATGACTGATACTGCTGTCATTCGTGTGCAGGAGTGAAGCAACCTCTCTGTTATTCAGCCTCTGTTCTTGGACGTTCGACGTTGGACGATGCTAACAATTAACAGATTAACAAATTTCAATTACCAGTAATCTGGCGACTGGCAGTACTTTTGTAACGTATGTAGGTAATGTATGTATGTATGCTGTTATGTATGCATGTACGTATATATGTATGTATATTCAGGTGGTCTCCAATTATTTGCTGGTGAACAGTACGCTCTGATTGGATACTGATATCTTATTGTATCTGATGGGGCAACAACTTTGACAGGTTCTTACAAAAATGTTACGCCGATGTTCTGTTAAAATCATATTTTAACAGATTCTAAATGTTTAAATATATATACTTAAATTTATACATTTATGTTTATATAAAAAATTATGTGCCCTGCAAGGTTCTTAAAAGAAATTTTGCAAGTATTCAGATACATATAGACATACATACATACAAACATACATACATATATACATACATGCCCCTGTAGTACATTATTATTATTATATTTGCATTTATGAAGCACCACAATCTAATGACAAAGCATCAGTCAATGGCCTGAACCTGCGTATTCCATGGTACAAAGCAACTGCTACTCAAAGCAACTGGCTACTGTGTCGCTAAAAACGAACCGTAATGTGGCTACAGAAATCATACAACGTTACAGAAATGTCTTACTTCAGCAGAACAAATTTTATGGAATGGCTTCCATGTCTTCAGACTGAACGCTTTCTTCTCGAGGTTTATGACCTCGCTGCTTGACCTGTGGTAAGAAGGGTTTGCAAAGGTCAAGGAAGAATTGCTGTCAGCTTCACGTCTCTTGCGCTGCCTACAGCAAAAATGGCAATCTCCAAGTTACAAGGTCATACACAACCAATCACTTTGCTGGAATAATTAGGGACCGTTAATACAATTAAACTTTGATAACAACTCATTTAAAATAGCTTTGATATGCACTCTGAAGCTGGGCAACAGGAAACACAGTGAACCATTAACGGGCTTGCCTTGTGATGTGGAGAGCATGGGCTCAATCCTCCCCCGAGGTGGTTACTGTGTAGGGACTTCACTCACAGTTGCTCAATGCCATCGACTGATGTTTAGTCATTAGATAGTTGCGCTTAATAAATGCAAAAATGATAATAATGAGTAGCTATAAAATTGATGCCTGTGATAACAGCACCAAAGGAGTCATTAGATAAGATTAGATTATGAGAAGATTAGATTAGAAGATTAGCTTAGGAGAAGATTAGATACGGAAAAGAATACACTGGAAGAAAACCGAAGCCAAGAGCTGACACCAGTAATAATTAATAATTCTTTGAAAAGCGAAAACTGCAAAACCTTCGGCACAAAATAAGACCAATGATGATAAGAATAACAGCGATGCCAAGGACGACGCCAATGACAGCGTAGATGATTCTGTAGTTTCGCAGTCGAATCGCCATGCCGTGACACGGAACCTGAGAGCCGTGTGCATCAGTGCATCTGACAAACAAGAACGAGGAACAAGAACACTACACACAGGTTCTTTAAGTCACGGCAAATGAAAGCACGATCGAACACAAAGGCGTCTTTCAAGTGGTATTTTAATACACACAATAAAATAGTAAGACCATTTATACTGCACTACAGGATGACTGAGGCCAAGAAAAGGCAGCTGTACATATATGTATGTATGTATCCAAACACTTATATAGCACATTTTAAGAACGTCACCAAGGCACTGCAGCATGACTATCTAGCAGTTCCAAAAAGCTGCATTTTAAGATGGGTCGAGAATGTTTCCTGAATTGTTGGTACTAGCGTTTGCCACTTCAAGAAGGCACTGAAACAATCTTGCCTGGATTTTAACCTTAAAAAGGTAATAATGATATGATAACATTAATAACAATATTATCGAATCTTCCAGGGTAGATTTCAGGTCGGCCACCGTCTGAAGGTCATCAGTGGTGAACCTTTCATGGCAAATTTTCCAACGTCTTTCTACTGTTTCCAGCGCAACAATGCTCTACATTTAAAGGACCCTTCCTGCCAATTTTGTAATGTATCTACTAGTCTCTTGGTATCTGTATTGTTTCAAAGATACCTAGAGCCTTTGTCGTCGCCTTCTGAATACTCTGCTCCAGGTATCTTGTTGCCTGCAAAAGAAATCTATTTCGTTTGAAAGAATTAAAAAAGAAACAAGAAACGACAGAGACAAAGACATAGGCAGACAGACAGTTACACTGATGAAAACAGACAGAGACATACATAGGTAGACAGATGCAGACGAACATACAGAAACCGTAGGAAATAAGACAAATCAGATTCCTTGCGACTAGTAAAAGATAATTCAAAATTAACACTTAAATAATGAAACTAATGCTGAAAATCAACTTCACATTTCACAGAACTTCAAATACTTGCTAATATTTGAGCTAAATGCGTTAGATCTAGTTAAGTAATCAAGCAAGTAATCGTAATCTCAAGATTTCTATAGAGCCAACAAAAGCTAAGTTGCTGGAACCAGGCGCTCAGTCAAAAAAATCGACAGGCAAAAGGGTTTGGTTCCAGGTCAAGATCCAAGGCAGGCAGGCAGGCAGTCAGACAGCTAATGTGGGTGGTGTTTGGAATCGGTAAGTTAGTAACACATTTGTTTATACGCCATATGTCAATCAACTGAGCAAGGAATTGTCGCCTGAGCACGGAACACGACACAGATTTAAAGAGCGTCTGTCCTTCTTACTGCAGCTGTCCGAATCATCTGGAACTGGACATGCACATGTGTGACCGATTGGACGATGGAAACACAACTGCGAACAGTCTCCGTTGTTCACTGCACAGGGATTGGTCCCTAGAGAAGAAAACAAAACGACGTTTAACATGCATGACACTATTTAAAGAATTTAAGATAAATTCATCGATAACATCTACAAGGCAGTAACACAATAGTCTTGTGATCTAACAATTGCGAGTGCAAACATCCCGAGTACAATCTACAAAACAACCTTGAGCAAGCTGTTGGACATGTCACCAAGCAGTAGAATTAGTAGCTGATTTTGGATGGGGGTCAAAGGTCCTTATGTAGCTCTGGGATAGCGGGGAAAAAGCGACAGTAGCACCTGATGTCAGCTCTGGTTAATCACCAGATGGCTGCAGTAGCGTCCTTGCTCCAACGTTAAGCTGTGTATGTCCACCTGCTGGTCGTTACAAGACGCAAGCATTGCTAGAGAAAGTAGTAGTTCCTCAGTTTAACGACATCTTATGGCACCAAAAGCTGTTTACATCACCCTCCTCCTTTATCCAGGCTTGGGACTGGCACTACCCAAGTACGGAAGTGGAGTTTTGCTAGAGAAAAAGGGAAAAATCTGACTTTATAACAATCAAAAAACTTCAGTAAATGGAACACCTGTGAATGAATTCTATTCACCAATTATTTCCGCGAGGCAATCCTTCCTTGAGTGCCCCTCAATAGTTTTCTTTTGTAAAAGGTACCACACAAATTCACCTACACAGTACAGAACACTTTCTAGTGTTATAACCAGAAGCCTGAAATGACCTGTCTGGCGGTCAGCAGCCACGTAGTGAATGTCCATCAGTCCGTCCAGTTTATCCCGCAGGACGGTACGACCCTCTCCAGTCTGCTTGTCCACTCTCTCGATGCCCTGAATCTGCCAGTCCGTTATGTACAGAAAGTCACCGTGCTAATAACAGATTCACACACACAACCACATCTTATCACTACTACACATATTTGTTAGTATTTTTGTTATATATGTTAGTATTTTTTGTTATATCTGCAAGTATTTCTGTTATATTTTAGTAGTTTTGTTATAAATGTTAGTATTTTTTGTTATATTTGGTAGTATTCTTTACATGTTAGTATTTTTTGTTATATTTGTTAGTTTTTTATATCTGTTAGTATTTGTGTTATATTTGGTAGTATTTTTGTTATATCTGTATTTTTAACCAAAGGAGGATTTGGGAAGGCAGGGAAGCAGAAGGGCAGGGAGACAAATGGGGAGCAACAAGAATTTTCCCCAGACGGGACATTCCGCCAAACTTGCATGCAGTCTAGTAACTGTCAGTGTTAATTCTATTAAATGAAACTGTAACTGACATAGCATAATAACTTGAAAATGTTTGTCAGTTAACTGTAACTGTAAAATGCTGAATAACTGAAGCTGCAATAGAAACTGAAAAACATAAACTAACTAAAAAATCACTAGGCGTTAACTTGAAAATAAAACACGTGTTTTCCCCTTACTTATTTTTGGTTAGTACGTAATAATACTCTGTGGCATCTATGGTCAGTTATCTAGGTTCATTGCATTTCCGGTTCCTTTTCCTTTCGTTGTGTTGTCCTTGACTTGATTAATGTAGGCGCAAAATCGTAAAAGAATCAACGAGAACACTGTTTAAGCCAAATAGTGGTCGGAAAGTAGGAAGCGTCGTGTGGGAATATTTTGTTTATGAAAATAGTAACTGTAACTGAATAATAAGCAGATGTAACTTAAAGTGAAAAATCTTATTACAGTTAACTGTAACTGCAACTGAAAAATCCTAAATTACATAACTGTAACTGAAACTGTAACTGAAAAACCATAACTGAAATAACACTGGTAACTGTTGGCACAAAACACAGGTAGCAGAGCACTGACCACGGTCAGTCCAAACGGATGGAAGATCTGGTCGAGCAGCTGGACACGATGACCACCATCCAAATCTGACATCTCGATACGATCCAGTTTGGCGTCTGCCCAGTAAAGGCGCTCCGTGTCGTAGTCGATGCAAAGACCATTAGGCCATGCTTCAATAACAATTAACAATTCCATCAGTTAAGACTGAACAGATGCCATTGAAAAACCTCTTCCCATAGCGGTGCTAACTACCCTAAAGCCAGATAACATAATATCACATGTTAGGAAATCAAAGTAAAGCATGCTGTATATGCCAAGCATTAACAGGATTGTTAATTTCGTCAGTCAGGAGACTGGAGTTTTATAAATAAATGTTTAACAAAATTACATTCCCAGGTAATGTAATTGTACAGTCCCTCAGCAAGCAATGCTTTGGAGTCGATACCTTGATCGGGTGCTATCTATATGTTCTTAATGCACGAGTGAATGTAAAAGCCCAGTAACACGTGGATGTCAGGAATCAAGCTTTCAGAACCATGTGTTACTTGGACGCGTGCTACCGGGCTTTTACTGTACTTCACAAAGGTGTGGCAAGGTAAGGTAGGGTAATCACTCATTGTTACATGCCCCTATCAACTAGTCCTCGGAGGAACAGTCCTCGTGGTGGTATGACATACTGGCTGAAGTATTCAGGCTAATGAAAGGCTGATAGATGGTAAGCAAAACGTGAAAAGAAGAACAGTCCTTTAAGCTAACCACAAGAAGAGTCATAGGTATAAAGTGTTGGGGACTTCATTTGCCTGGCATCAGCACGTGAGGGAGGGAGGGTAGCCAATCCTCCACCTCTCCGTCTGATCTTCCCACCGACAGCGTAGGATCAGTTCATTCATTTATACCCAAGTTTGTTAGGGAAGTAGAAATACTGAAACATCTTCAGCCCTCATGGGGATTTGAACCTCAGCCCTCTGGATAGACATTCCAGGATGTTAACCACTAGACCACAGTAATAATTACTGTCAAACACGATAGATAATAAAACGCACAGATAGCAAAACATGACAACCAACAAATTAATCAAGTCGTTAAACGGCTTTCCTGAATCAGCGATTTGTGTGCTCAGCTTTATCAAGAGGCTCTTGGAAGAGACATGAAATTTCCGGTAAACTGAGCTGATGCATCACTTTTAAACACGAATTAGACTTAACGAGCATAAGACGTCCCAGAGTTCCTGGGTAAACATCTCACAGGAAGTGACTCACAAAGGCCAGAGTCGACAACGGTTTGTCGATTCGATCCGTCAAGATAAGCCCTTTCGATCTTCGCCTCTTTGCCCCAATCACTCCAGAACAACAGCCTACAAACAACCATGCAACCGTTTTATTACAACCCATCAGTGCAGAGGGCAACAGTGGTAACAACCACAATGATAATGATCATAACAACTATCATAATTATGATGATGATGATCCGAACTTTTAAAATGAGTGTGACAAGAATTATGGTTAAGATTACAATTATGATGATAATGATGATGATGGTAACTACAATGATGATCATAACAATTATGATGCTGAAGCTAAAACTTGTGAACACAGTGATGGTAACAGTGATTGAGCGAATGAGTAAGTGAATGAGTGAGTTAGTGAATGAGTGCATGTGTGCACATCACCGAGTGAATGAGCAAGTGAATGAGTAAGTGAATGAGCAACTGAATGAGCAAGTGAATGAGTTAGCGAATGGGTGGGTGTGTGCATGCATGTGACCGAGTGTATGAGTGAATGATTGAGTGAATGAGCAAGTGAATGAGTTAGTGAAAGAGTGACTGAGTGATTACCAAAATGCCTGACTGATTGATCACGTGATTGAGTGAATGATTGATTGATTGAAATACCCTTTCTGTGGAAAGACAGCGATGGCCCTGGGTTCATCCAAGTCAGCATCGATGAGCGTCATTCGATATAAACCATCCGATCGAGACACTTCTATGACATTCAGACCTAAAATTTCATCAACCATCATCGTCAACAGATGCATACAGCCAGACCACACACACATACACGCACATATACACATACACGCATGCACACCCAAGCACAAAGCCATTATTATGTAGATACATAATCGTGACCTGTGTCCGTCCAGTATAAGTTCTTTGCAATCCAATCGACTGCCAATCCATCCATGGTGGACGACCCGGAATGGACGATCGTTTCAACGTTATGACCAGTAAGATCAGCTCGCCTGAAAAACATTTGAAAAACCTCTCTCACTATGTGAAGTCATATCGTCACAAGGGTGACCGATCCTCTTAGGCATGTTCAACTAACAGACATCAGCATTCGAATATCACAACAATATCAATCAATGGTAATAAGCAATATTAATACTATTACATGTAATATTTAAAAAACTACCAGGTATTACTCCTACTACTGCTGCTGCTGCTAGTATATTGTTATTATTACTAATTATTATTGTCTGTTATTGTATAGCCCTATTATTTATTAGTAAAAATCAACTGATGACACAAAAAACAAGTGAATGAAGGATTTACTCAAGTCTTTCACAGACTGAGTGACTGACTGACTGACTTAGGGAGGTTTTAAATTCTACCCTGCTGGTTATAAGGTCAAAGGGTAACAAAATGGCCACCAAATCACACAAATACGATCAAGCGGCCAGTCAAAGTCTATCCAGTCACCAAATTGTTGCATTACCTGATGTAGTCTAGGAAGACATCCGTATAGTAGACTTTGCCTTGACTGAAGTCAAAGTCGAGAGCAATGGCATTGTGGAGGTCTGTCAGTGGCAGAAGAACGTCTGTTTTATCCGGAGTATCCATGGAAATTCGACGAATGCTCTGACGCAACGCAAACAACAGATATTCGTCCGGAACTGCAACAGCACAAACATTGGGTATTCATCATCTGGTACTGAAATAGCACAAACAACCGGTATTCATCATCTGGTACTGCAACAGCACAAAAAACCGGTATTCATCATCTGGTACTGAAATAGCACAAACAACTGGTATTCATCATCTGGTACTGCAACAGCACAAACAACCGGTATTCATCATCTGGTACTGCAACAGCACAAAAAAACGGTATTCATTTTCTGGTACTGAAATAGCACAAACAACCGGTATTCATCATCTGGTACTGCAACAGCACAAACAACCGGTATTCATCATCTGGTACTGAAATAGCAGAAACAACCGGTATTCATCATCTGGTACTGAAATAGCACAAACAACCGGTATTCATCATCTGATACTGCAACAGCACAAACAACCGGTATTCATTATCTGGTACTGCAACAGCGCAAAAAACCGGTATTCAACATCTGGTACTGCAACAGCACAAACAACCGGTATTCATCCAGTACTGAAATAGCAGAAACAACAAGTATTTGTCTGGTATTTAAACAGGCATCCTTTATTATTATTATGATTAATCAGATATTTATATCATGCTAATTTAGAATTCACCTTAAAGCACAGATTGCTAGATAAAGACAAGTTTTCAACTGTTTGCGAAATGAAACAAGAGACAGAACAGGGATCTCTGAAAGCTGTTGGTGGTGAATTCCATAGATGTGGACAAGCATGCGAAAAGGCACAAAAACCACACGTCTTTTTTGGTAAGTTGGAAAAAACAGTTGGCCAGAGGAGGCTGATCTTAAGTTTTTCCTGGTGGGATTAAGTGTGAGTGGAAGGCGTAAGTCCTAAGCGCTTTGCATACAAGGACAGCAACTTTAAACTGGACCCAAGCGGAAGATTACTAACAGTATATTAAGGTAATCTGGTTCACACTGAATGGTGATTTACACTTAATGGCCATTTATGCTGAATGGTCATTTATGCTGAATGGTCATTCACAGTGAATGTTTAATCATTCACAAACATTGTCTCTTATCAGTCATCTCAGAAATGTGTTCCCAACTCTTGACATTCACCTCCCTTTCTTGCATTATTCTCACTTCATTCAAACATTTTGTTCACATTCATCTAACGTTTATCTAAATAATTTTTGGCACAGCCACCTGTTATTTCCACAGATAACTGCTTGAGATTGCGGCCTACCGTCAGAGCAAGTTTTGTTATCTGGATCAAAGCGAATGCCAGTTGGACAGTGACATGTATACCCTGTTGGGTTTGGCAGACAAAGGTGGCTGCAACCGCCATTGTTATCACCGCATTTTTTCTGTATACCTGTAAAAAAGGACAAGAGTTAAGCGATAGTCATACCATATGAATATTCATGATACACACGGGTCCACTGGGCACTCGTGCAAAAATAGTCACCAATCACTTGACTATATATAGTTCATTAATATTCATGACCTGTAAGAGCTCAGCCAATAAGCAACTGAACAATTCTGCATGAATTACCACTTAATATAAACAACTCTTACTACTTAGCCTGAAAGCAATTCAACACTGAATTAATAATACATATAAGTTAACATTCATAATTTCCACTATCTCAGCCAGAAAGCAATTCGATACTGAATTAATAATACATGTACATATAAATTAATATTCAAGACTTTCACTAGCTCAGCCAGAAAACAAGTCTAAACTAAATTAATAAAACATGTAACTTAATATTCATGAACTTCACCCAGAAAGCAACTCAATACGGCATGAATAATACATCTCAGTTAATATTAAAAATGTTTACTACATCAGCTAGAAAACAACTCAATACTGAATTAATAATACATATCACTCAATATTCACGATTTTCACTAGGACAGCCAAAAAGCAACTCAGTACTGCATGAATAATACATCTCACTTGATATTAATGACTTTCAGCGGCCCAGCCAGTGATCCACTGAATACTGAATGAACAACACTTACCAGTTATTTGTTGCTGCACGCCCACGGCATGAATATTCATGACTCCCATAAGTTTGTCACGAATGACAGTTGGCGAATCTCCAGTGTCCTTGTCCGCCATCATGATCGACTGTGTCTGCCAATCCGTCCAGTAGATCTTGCTCCCTGCCACTGTCAGTCCGTACGGATGAGGCGCTGACGTCAGAAGGACTCGTCGCTGTTTTCCGCTCAGGCTGGCGCATTCGATTACCTGCAGAAAGCGCCATCTGCTGTGCATGAGTGCATCGGCATACACAGTGGAATGTAGGGGAGGTGGTCATTACTGACACTCAGGCCCTTGAGATGACAGCAGACAAATTCCTAAGTCGTGAATATGGGACCGGAGTATCAAAGGACTCGCTGTCTACTTTCCAGCTTACACCTCTGCAAAATTTTGGTCTTCACAGATAACCATGTAAATATGTATTTATGTGTATGCTTATACATGGTTGTGTGTATGTATGCATGCAAGTACGTATGTATTTATGCATGGAAGGACTTATCATAATTGTAATCGTAATCTCAATATTTCTACAGCAAACAGCTTATTCACAGGTGCTCAGACAAAACAAAATCGATAGGGAAAAGGGTTCATTTCCAGGTACTTATGTATGTATGTCTTTATGTAAATATGCTTGGTTGTGTTTATGTAAGCATGTACATATGTACATGTGTATGTCTGTACAGGTATGTTTGTATGTATCTGAAAATTTATAAATCATCTTTCAACTATCTCTCTAGGACTTTAAACACGAAACTTCACTTTCACAGAATACATCAAACTTTGGACAGGGAGTTACATTACCGTAAAGCACTACATGACGGCTTTTGAATTACATTACACACGAAAAAGGAGGGTGACCTCTGTCTTGGCATCGACCCAAAGGATCCGTGACGTTGCTTCGTCAATTGCCAAACCGTTTGGCCAACCGAGGTTGTCTTGAATCAAGATCTTTCGATTGCCTCCGTCCATGTCTGCTCTCTCGATGCGTGGTTCCCGGCCCCAATCTGTCCAGAACATGTATCTGCAAAAGCAGGGCACCACTGTAAACAAACTCAGTGCAATATCATAAGCTCCATTAGCTTTTTAAAACTGATACAAATTTCATGTCTGCAACTGCAAGCGCTAGTTTGGCTAATAGCTGACTAGCATGATGTGCACCATCACCTCACGTTAATTCTGTTCTCAAGTTATATTCTCTTTTCCAGTAATATTCTCTTTCCAAGTTATACTCTCTGCTCAAGTTAAATTCTCTTCTTAAGTTATATTCTCTTCTTAAGTTATATTCTCTTCTTAAGTTATTTTCTCTTAAAAGCCAGATTTTCTTAATTTATATTCTCTTTTCAAGTTATATTCTCTTCTTAAGCTATATTCTCTTCTTAAGTTATTTTCTCTTCTTAAGCTATATTCTCTTCTTCAGTTATTTTCTCCTAAAAGCCATATTTTCTTCTTAATTTATATTCTCTTCTTAAGTTACATTCTCCTTCTCAAGTTATATTCTCTTGTTAAGCTATATTCGCTTCTTAATTTGTATTCTTTTCTTAAGTTATATTCTCTTCTTAAGTTATAATATCTTCTTAAGGTGTACCTATTACACATGTCAAACAGTGCATTACATTTTCTCGTATATGCAGGCGCAGTACTGATGGTCAGAAAACTAGACAAACCCCTGTGTCAGCTGAAGAGCGATTGCCCGAGGACTGTCGAGGTTCTGCCAGATGAGGATCTTGCGCAGCTGTCCATCGAGGTCGGCCACTTCGATGCGGTCTTTGCCAGCGTCCGTCCAGTAGACGTGTCGCTCCACGTAGTCGATGGCCATGCCATCAGCCGTGTCAAGTGAGTCAACGATCACGTCTTCCACGTCTGTTCCGTTCAGATTTGCGCGACTTATGCGGTCGAGAACGATGTCCGACCAGTAAACTTTGCCTGCGTAAAGAAACAACGCAAACAATCAATGAATTTTCTTATACTGTAACGTAATCATAGAATAGAAGGATAGAGTGTTCATGTACAGGCTTAAGATACAGTTATTCAGATAGGCCTAAATAATTTCAAATATTCTCATCTAGTAAGTATGTAAAAAGTAAAGTATCCAATATCCTGCAAATGAGACGTAAGAGAAGCATTCATTTCCTTTTCTTGGCCCTTGAGCCGGCAATGGACGAATCCCAAGGTCCTGGACACGGGGCCAGCGCATCACATGACTTGCCATTTACTTCCCAGCTTATGCCAGTACCAACTTATACTGCTTGGTGACAGAGGCATGGTGTGTACAAACAACTTTTCCAGAGTCATTATATGAAGTCGAACCTGCAAATGCATGATCATTAACCAAATGCGTTACCGATAGACCACCGTATCGCACACACTTTAATTAAAAGGTGCTATATTAATTGTCTAGAAATCTAACCAATGGAATATAACTCGATGTTGAACTCAGATTTGTTTACCGACTGACTATGTAATGCACTGTCAGATACTGTAGCTGCAAGATGCTCACTATCAATGCAGTGTTGTGTTGCTAAATAAATGAATCAAAATATATAAGGCAGCTAAATAAATAAACCATAATACAACATTATATTATTATTACCTTCAGTGACATCAACTCCAACCGCAACGACGTTCTGAAGTTCACCAAGAGGAATAACAACGTCCGCAAAATAACCAACATCGAGAGAAATGGCACGAAGATCAGTGCGACGAGAAAAAATCAGGAAATTGGACATTCCTAAAATTAAGAGAATAATTTACGTACAGAATACCAGACAAAATGATTCTCCTAAGTGTTAATGAAAAATAAAAGTCATCACTGAACAATTAAATCTGTTGTTCGATAACAAAATTTTGTTTTTGAATAATGTGATTTGTTGTTGAACAATTAAATTTGTTGCTCAAAAATAAAATTTTAATGCTTTAATAATTTTAAAATTGTTGAACTCGTTCTGCAGAGGAAAAAACAATAGCAAAACAGTTTCACAAGCTCAAGCTATGATAAAAGAAATAAAACACATGTATCAAGACACTTGCATGGCACCCCATAAGAATTTCTAAAAAGCATTTAAGTGTTTTAGATTGTGCTAAGTAACCGTTGTTATTTTCCATGGCTGAAGATAACAAGTGATTAGTAAAATAAGCAATTAGAAAAATCAAAGCATTAGAAAACCAAAATTACCATCAGCGCAATGTGGTGAAACAAACAAAAAACAATTAAAAAGAAATCAACAGAAAAATTCACAAAGTTGAATAAACAAAAAATAAAGTGAATACAAACAAGTGACAAAACATTAGAAGCAGTTTCCTCTGTCTTCTTTTTTCATCTTTTATAATCAAACACGTGGTTCCTTTGTAACTGCAATTGTAATTTAAGATTTATAAAGTGTCTCTTAGAGAATAAACTCAACAGGGGCGCTCCCGACCCGAACAAGTAAAATCACCGTTAAACAGTACAGTCTTCAGGCGCCTGCGAAACCCTAAGAGGGGAAGAGAGAGGAGCTTGAGTCGCAGACCTCTGCTAGTTCATTTCACGCCACTCCTATGAGAAAAAAACCAAATCACGCAACAAGACTGACCATACTCGCAAGTCTTTCCGTCTGACTGGAGAAGAATTCCCATCGGACAGGCACACGAGAATCGGTCCTCGTTCGGGGAAAGCAGACACAGATGGCTACATCCACCGTTCTCCTTCTTGCAAGCACTATCAACTAAAACAGCAAAAACGACCCAAAACCCTAAGTACCAGTAAGAATCATTTCCTCATGTAAATAAGTAAGTAATTAAATAAATAAGTGAGAAATCTTTTACTCAGTAAATAGGTAAGTAATTAAATAAATAAGCTAGAAATCCTTTACTCAATAAATAAGTACATAATTAAATAAATAACTTATAAATCTTTTATTCAGTAAATAAGTAAGTAATTAAATAAGTTATAAATTCTTTACTCAATAAATAAGTAGGCAGTTAAATAAATAAATAATAAATCTTCTGTTCGGTAAATAAGTAAGTAATTACAAAAGTAATTTTTACTTCTTGGTCTTCTACGATGAAACATGTGAATGTCCATGAGATCGCGTAGTTCCGCTCGCACTGTCTTCCTGTCAGAACCATCGTTCTTGTTGGCCGATTCAATGCTGCGAGACTGCCAGTCAGTCCAGTAGATTCGATCATCATGGATCGTTATGCCAAATGGGTGCGGAAGATTCTGATCTAGCAAAACCTGTGAACCACAACACCCCAGCACACTTGTGACGTAATTAAAACTAAGTAAAGTAAGTAAAACTCCCATTATAACTAAGTAAAGCAAATAAAACTCTCATTAAAACTAAGTAAAGTAAGTAAAACTCTCATTAAAACTAAGTAAGTAAAAATCCCATTAAAACTAAGTAAAGTAAGTAAAACTCCAATTAAAACTAAGTAAAGTAAGTAAAACTCCCATGTTCCAAAAGGAACGTGGGAAGCACTCATTTTCTTTTCTTGGCCCTTGAGCTGGCAATGGACGAATCCCAATATCTTTGACACTGGGCCAGTGCATCACAGGACTCGCCATTTACTTCCCAGCTTATGCCGGTACCAAACTGACAGAGGCGCGGTGGCAAACAACTTGCCCAGGGTCACTACACAGAGTCAAACCCGCAACTGCAAGATCACTGCCCAAACACGTTACCGATAGACCACAGTGCTGCACCATTTGACAGTGGCGCGTAAAAAGTACAAAGAGGATCATAACAATAACAAAACGTACTTGGCGATTGGTTCCATCAAGGTCACAGAATTCGATTCGTTTAAGGCTGGCGTCGGCCCAGTACAGTCGGCGCAGGTGAAAGTCTATGACGAGGCTGTTCGGCCAAGTCAGGTTCGTGTCAATGAGTGCAGTGCGTTGCGTTCCATCCATTCCGGCACGTTCGATCTTTGCACTGTCTCCCCAGTCGGTCCAGTACATGTAACTGAAACAGATCACGGACAGCTGTAATGGTAATTGTAATCGTAACAGAACATAAAATGTTGTGTAGCCTCTAAAGGGGCGCTATATAAATGCTCTGAATGAATAAATGAGTGAATGAACGAACAAATGAACAAACAAAAGAATGAATGAATGAACAGTCCCTCCTAAGAAAGGGAATCAGAGGGGCTTAATGCATTTATGTTTGTATGCACACACACACACACACCTCGATCTGAGGAGACTCTCTTAAAGAGGAGCTATATAAATCTGAGACACAAGTACAATTACCCCACTGCTACACAAAACCATGCACAGAATCTGTTACCCTTCCAGAGGGTTGACCACTATGTCTCGTGGTTTATCGAGATTGCCCCAGACAAGAACTGTTCGCATCGTTCCGTCAAGGTTGGACACTTCGATTCGATTGGCTGCAGCCTCCGTCCAATAGAGCTTCTCCGTGATCCAGTCAATGGCGAGTCCCGCTGGACTCTCAAGGCTCGAACTAACCACTGTCTAGATTAACAGCACAAAGGGAACAACACACAAAGAGATAAATCAAGGTAAGGTAAAGTAAAGGTAACGCTGAAAACGTCAAAACAGTGCTGTTGGGAATCGGGGCTCCTCGGCTAGAGGACAAAGATTGAAGACAAGACAAAAAGAAGACCCACACTTCGCACAAAATGGCTCCAAGACAAAGAGAACGGAAGATGAGCAAACATCCAGTTTGACTCTGGCAACGCATGACAAAATATGTCGAGGGAAACGATTGAACGTGCAGTGGACAGCCATGGGCACAGAATGTTAGCGTAGCCAGTCCTCTCCCTAGCTACCTGATCCTCCCATTAACAGCACGTGGTTGGTTTAATAATTTAATAGCCGGGACATTAGTAGAAAAGAAATCTTGGAATACCTCTCTGCCCTAGCAGAAATCTGAACCGTGTTGATAGTCCAGCACGCTAACCATAAACAATCAGCAGTTTAAAAAAACAAAGACAAAAAACAACCGCTGTGGATTCTGTTTTTAGGCAAGGAGTGCCTTAAGGAGTTTCTTTTTGCAGCGGCATTAAACAATTTACCATTTACAGTTACATTTACAATTACAAGTAGCAACCACTGTGGATTCTGTTTTTAGGCAAGGAGTGCCCCTAAGAAGTTTCTTTTGAAGCAGCATTAGACAAATTTACCATTTACAATTACATTTGCAACCACATTTTACAACTACAGGTAATGACAGAACAAAGACTGGCCAGAAGATAACGAAAGCAGCAGAAACTGACCTCTTGCCCCGTTCCATCCCACCTTGCACGATTTATGGTGTCAAGCGAGACGTCACTCCAGTAGATGTAGTCATTGACGTCATCCCAGTCCAACGCGACTGCACTCTTAAGTCCTTTTAAAGGAATCACAACGTCTGACATGTCATCCGTGTCGAACGAGATTCGTCTGATGTCGGTCCGTCGCGAGAAGAGCAGAAAGTTGCTAAAATCTGAAATTTAAGAAATTAAGGTGATTGAAACTCAGCAATTCAGCTACATTTATATAGTATAAAGACATTGCCTAAACCACATGGAGGCTCGTTCAATTAAAATTAATGAAGAATTTATTTATATATTCAAGAGCATCTTAAAGTAAACAATATTTTTATATAGACATCTGAATATTTATATCCTTCCTTCCTTCCTTCTTTCACGCATGCATGTTCAAAAACTTTAAAATTTAATGCTCATAGTTGAGTTCCCTCGCATTGTACACATTTTTCTGACCATATAAACATCACACATCGTGAGATGTTGGTTAAAGACACTATAAAATTATTCAACTAAGCTCTGGCATCACGTGGCAAGAAGGTGTTGAGGTTCCTTCCTTCCTTCCGTCCTTCCATTCTTCTTGTCTGCTTTCTTTCCTTCCCTCCTTCTTTCCTTCCTTAAGTCCATGGGCTCAATATCAGCTGGTGCAGATTGCATGCCTCCACTTCTTTGAACCTCCAAGTGTATCCCCCATGCATATCATCCCTGTATTCCCAGTCCGACCACTGAACAATGAGTTGTTTCCCCCACACCTTCTTGTCACGCGACGCCAGAGCCTAAATGAATATTTATGTAGCATCTTTACACAGCATCTCATGATGTGTGATGTTTATATAGTCAGAAAAATGTGTACAACGCAGTGGAACTCAACTACAAGCATTAAATTTTAAAAAGTTTTTTGAACATTGTAATTGAAATTGTAATCAAAAAACTTATAAAGCACCACTTCAAGATAAAACTCATCAGAGGCGCTCCCGGCCCGATGTCCCAGAACTAGTAGGGAATAATACGGTCTTCAAATGCTGGTGGAAAAGAAAGGGGGAGAGAGATAGGAATTTAATGCATCTTCTGAATTATACAAGAAAAATACCGCTTTAATTACAGCACACAAGACATGAGTCGATGGTTGCTTCAAGTGTAACTACGATCAAAAGTCATAATGTACTGAAGAAGCCAAGTAAAAAACAGACAGGTCTGGGAACCCAGATGTTTCGTAGAAGCAGTGCATGTCAGACGACTCGGCTGTCGACAGGAAAAGAAATTATCTGATCATCTCGCTTACTTTCCGTGCATCTTCGACCGTTTGGCAGAATTCGAAATCCCGTTGGACAAGCACAGGTGTAGCCGGTCAAGTTAGGCAGACACAGATGTGAACAGCCACCGTTTTCATGGACACACCGGTTCGGATCTGAAAATCATCCATAGTTTCAGCAAACAGAACATCAAATGAACAGTACATATGCATTGCAATTTATATCATCCACAGTTTTAGCAAACAGAACATCAAATGAACAGTACATATGTATTGCAATTTATATATATATATATATATATATATATATATATATATATATATATATATATGACCAGGACCTCAATGAACTGGCAAAACAATCTTTGGATAAGTTTAGAGGAATGTATGTATACATGTATGTAATATGTGTGTATGTATATGTATGTAGGTATGTATGTAAGTATGTGTGTGTGTGTGTGTGTGCACAAAAGATCTCTTGCTAGAGGTGTACTAAAGAGCTCACAGGTAGGTTGTCGCTGGGGATGGAAGGCGTGGATGTCCATCGGATAGTTGAGCCGACTGTGGACAGTTTCGATCGTATTCCCCTGGAACTTGTTCGCTCGGTTGATGCTCTTCGTGTGCCAATCGGTCCAAAACATGTCGTCCTCAAACAGCGTAATGGCAAATGGATGCGGAAGGCCTTGCAAAACGAAGAAACGAAACATTCAGATAAACTTGTAAACAATCCGAGAAATGTGTAAAATGCCAAACTATCGGATAAAGTTCTAAACGCCTGAATAAACATATATGGCTAACAATTAGAATAAATGGTAATACTGAGATGTGAAAAATTTAGGTAAACATAAACACAGTGATAAACATGTCAACCATCAGATAAACTTAATAGCTTGCATAAACCATATGATAAACTTCTAAAACCCTCGGATAAACTGCTAAACATTCAGAAAAACTTCTAAACCATAAGACAAACTGCAAAACACTCATGAACATGAACTTCCAAGCACTAACTCAAACTACAATTACTTGGTGTTAGCTTTCCTAAACTACAACTACTTGGTGTTAGTTTTCCTAAACTACAATTACTTGGTGTTAGCTTTCTTAAACTACAATTACTTGGTGTTAGCTTTCATAAACTACAATTACTTGGTGTTAGCTTTCTTAAACTACAATTACTTGGTGTTAGCTTTCATAAACTACAATTACTTGGTGTTAGCTTTCCTAAACTACAATTACTTGGTATTAGCTTTCCTAAAACCGTGACATTGTTAAGGAGTCAGCTGGTTACCTCGGTCTAAAACAGTCTTCCTCTGAGAACCATCGAGGTTGGCACATTCTATGACGTGATGTTTGGCATCCACCCAGAAGATCTTACTTATGACGTAGTCGATCGTCAGTCCGTTCGGCCAGAACAGAGATGTGTCCGCCAGAACCCTTCGATCCTGGCCATCCATCGACGATCTCTCGATCTTTGGCGTACTGCCCCAGTCGGTCCAGTAGATGGCACTGTTGTGAAAAAAGTCAGAAACAAGTTAATTTATTTCTAGTGTATTTATTTTACTCAATTCTTTGGTTCAATTCGAATACAAAATAACACATTTTTTGCACATCAACAGTTTACAGGAAATATAAAATCATGCACAGAACTTAAATAAAACTTGTTTGAAACTGAATACCTGGTTAGCTACATTGGTTAAAGCATACATCAAGGCGCTTCAGTAGGCCAGTTCGCATATTGATCGTGACTTATCCCAGAGATTTTAATCTCAGGTTAGCACAGTCCGTACACGGGGTCCTTAACTGGCGTGGCGTCCATTCAAACGGGCAGCGGTGGTGAAGGATCTCACCAGAAAAATTCTTTGAAAAATAAGCAATTCTTCTTAGGGTCGCTAGAGAAAACTATGTACATTTATACTTCTTTCAGCAGTCAAAGAGCTTGACAGCAAATGATGCACCAGGATTCAAACCATGATGCGAAAGGCAAATACAAAAAACAGATCAGCTCCTTTGCTACACTCACAAAAAACTCCCTTGCGTAAATCTCACGTAAGAATAGTAAAAACATGGCAACAAGAAATTACCCCTGGTTTGGATGGGTGACAATGGCTCGCGGTTTTTCAAGATCCTTCCAGATAAGAACCTTTCTCATCGACCCATCGAGGTTCGAAACCTCGATGCGTGATGTTCCCGAGTCTGTCCAGAACAGTTTATTGTGAATCCAGTCAACAGCAATTCCTCCTACAAATGCAAAAACACCATTCTCAAAAGACGCCATGCCGCCCATGAAAAGGGACCACACGGCAGGTATTGAGCTATTCCTACCACTAAGATCAGCATAAAATCTGAAAATAATTATGTATAACATTGTATAGATGGAGCGTTACGGCATTTTATGTAGACTTTAGAACGTGCTGTACCTCAAAGATCCGATTTTCAATAAAACCCATTTAAAGTTAAGAAAGCCCACAGTAAATCCATTTGTAGGAAGTCATCAAGTCAGCAAGAAAGTCTTCAAGCCTGCCATAGTCAGCCAGAAAACAAGCCAGCCAGTCAGCAAGAAAGTCTTCATGCCTGCCACTCAGCCAGCCAGAAAGCCAGCCAGCCAGAAAGCCAGCCAGCAGTTCAGCCACTTAGCCAGCCACCAGCGCCTTTCAGCAATCATTAAGAACTACTTTTCCACCGGCCTGGGCTTTCAAGTCCTGTTCCAACAATTTCGACGACATCGCTGCCGTTGATGTGCATGCCCTTGATCTTGTCCAAGGTCACGTCTGACCAGAAGATCAGCTGCTTCTCCTGATGAACATCGAGCGCAATCGCATTCTCCAGACCCTGCACCAACGACGTATACTCTGACCTGTCCGGAACTACTTTCCGAATGTCGACGCGGTTGGCAAAAATCAGATATGGTTCACCACCTGACAAAGACGACAAAGACTTGAATTATTAGAAGCTTGAAGTGAACACTCAAATGATGCTTTGTGCATTTTGATAACAGTGTTGTAGAAGTCATTAGATTAGAAGTCGTTAGATTAGAAGTCTTTAGATTAAAAGTCATTAGATTACAAGTCGTTAGATTACAAGTCATTAGATTAGAAGTCTATCAGATTAGAAGTCCTTAGATTAGAAGTTGTTAGATTAGAAGTCATTAGATTAGAAGTTGCTAGATTAGAAGTTGCTAGATTAGAAGTTGTTAGATTAGAAGTCGTTAGATTAGAAGTCGTTAGATTAGAAGTCATGAGATTAAAGTCATTAGATAAGAAACTTGAAACTTCACAAACTCTCAAAGGCACTTCGAAGAGCACCTGTAAGACATCAAAACAACCAACTACCAAAAATAATCCCAAAAACTTGCTAGTCTGACTGCTTTTCCATCTAAAAGCAATGCAGAAATCGTGTTATTTTAACAGCTAAGAATAATAAACAGACAGCGGGGCATACTATCTGTTACCCAGCAAAACCACAACCAATCGCTGAAAGGTGTCTAAACAAGAGCTTTTTTCTTCCATTGAAAAATTTGCCTCGTGCAGGTAAAGAAACACTTTTAGCTCGTCTTAATGAACGAATGAATGAACATTAAGAGATTAACGCGACAGGCATAAAAAATAATTTGAATCAGAGGCACAGTCAGTCGCTCAGGGGGGGGGGGGGGGATCCAGTAGCAAAGGAAGGAAAACTAGGTGATAGGTGAGTTAGCAAAATAAAAGGTTTTAAGTTGCAGCTCGAAGCACGAGACTGATGGAGCGGATCTGATACAGATGCCACTGTTTGCTTCAGCATCTATAAAAGATTCCTCAAAGGTACAACGTAGCATAATCAACACTTACAAACAGTTTAACAGCAATTAACTGATTTATTGAGTGATTGATTTATTCAAATGGTTGGCATCTAGATTGATTGGGCCTTATGGCATAATACAGCACACAAGTTGCTAGTTAGTGCCACGGGCTTAAAAGGGATTTGAAAGAAAAATTAAGCTAAATAAAAAGTGCTTTGAAGTAAAATTAATTAAAATAAAGTGCTTTGAAATAAAAATTAAGCTAAAATAAAATGTGCTTTGAAATAAAAAATAAGCTAAAATAAAAACAATGACGTTAAAATATAAACAATGCCATTTATAAAAGTTTACAGGGTAATAAATAATTAATGAAAAAACTGGTAAAGATTAACACTTAGAGGTGCTATATCAAGAACATATACACAAGCATACACATGCAGACAGCATTATGGGACATGGTGGTGTAGTGGTATGGTCTGTGCCTTGTAACCAGAGGGTCGCAGGTTCGAATCTGCCTCAAGCCACTGTGTAGCGACCTTGGACAAGTTGCTCACCCACAACTGTCTGTGAGGCAGACAAGGGGAAACCACCTCATCCATCTCATCCCCGGGTGGCATAAAGCCAACGGACCGTCCTTTGGGAAGAGAACTCATCATCATCATCATCATCAGACGGACGGACGGACGGACGGACGGACGGACGGAAGGAAGGACAGACAGACAGACAGACGCAGAGGTAGCATACCAAGGGCCTTGCAGCTGCGCCCATTTGGCCTCAGCTGGTATCCCTGAACACAAGAACACTGGAAGGATCCCTCAGTATTCGTGCATAGTTGGCTGCAGGCCCCGTCCAGTTGGCACTCGTTGAAGTCTGATCACAAGAAATAGCAAAGACAATGACTAATCACACTGCTTAAACACGCACCCGTTTGCCTCATTACTACCACTCATTGGCTAATCACTTACTCCTAATGGCCTCTTCTTACAGCCTCATTAATCACGACACTCAGTAATAATAGGATTTTCAAATACAGGTGATTAATCACGACACTCAATAATAATAGAATTTTCAAATACAGGTGATTAATCATGACACTCAGCAATAATAGGATTTTCAACTACTGGTGATGAATCACAACACTCAGAAATAATAGGATTTTCAACTACCTGAATTACTTCCAAAGCCTTATAAATTACTTACCGGTATCTGTATAGGTACCCTATAGCCTCATTAATCACAACATTCGGTAATAACAGGATTTTCTAATACAGGTAATCAATCAACTTCCAAAGCCTCTTAACTTACCTGTATAGGTACCCTACAGTCTAGTAAATAACACCAGTAATGGCAGAAATTACCTAATTAACACGTAATTAGTCAAAGTTTGAGGTGTGGAAAAATAGACAAATATGTTTTTCATATTAGTACTTAACCTATACAGGCATTTGTTGTTACTAATCACTTACAGTTTCTTTCGGTATTAATTCCTTCTCAATACAGGTGCTTTTAAAACTCCTTTCCTTATACACTGTAATTATAATTTAAGATTTATAAAGCGCTTCTTAGAGAATAAACTCAACAGAGGCGCTCCCGACCCAAACAAGTAAAATCACTGTTAAACAGAACAGTCTTCAGGCGCCTGCGGAACCCTTAGAGGGGAAGAGAGAGGAGCTCGAGTCGCAAATCAAGAGAGAGACGGTTCAAGCAGGTGGAACCAACATACGCAAGGCTTCTGGACCGGGCGGTAGCAGTTCGCATGCGAGGGACAAACAAGAGATCATTGGTGGCCAAGCGGAGGGTGCTACTAATTGTTACTAATTCCTAACCTATACAGGTGTTTTATTACTTCCTTACCCAAAAAGCAGTTTTAATTAACTTTTCTATGTATATAGGCATTTGTATTTCTTAACCTCTTACCAGTGTTTTTTGGTTAATCTTTTACCTGTACAGGTGTTTGCTTTACATGAATGCCTCACCTATGCAGGTGTGTTTGTCGTTTTGCAGTTGAAATCCCGAGGGACAGGAGCATGACGTTCCATTGGCTCCATGGCTACAGACATGTGAACATCCACCGTTGTTGACAGCACATGTCGTGGTAGAGTCTACGTTAAAACCAAAAACACGTCAAGGAAGGAACCTAAGCGTACACCAGTGCTGCAGCTCTTTTATTTGAAACAATTTGTTGGACTCTATGTGTGTGCGAGAGTCCACCAGTGGAGACTTTTCCCATTATCTGAGCTTTATTTACTTAAATAAGAAATTATTTTTCTTAATGAACTCTACCACCGCTAAGGTCTATGCGTGCAGTGAGGCATTTAAAAGATGTTATGTTAGTTTAAGTGTCAAGATACACACATGCATTCATGTATACATACACAACAGTATACAAGCATACAAGTATACATACACAACAGTATACAAGCATACAAGTATACATACACAACAGTATACATGCATACATGTTTACATACACAACAGTATACATGCATACATGTTTACATACACAACAGTATACATGCATACAAGTATACATACACAACAGTATACAAGCATACAAGTATACATACACAACAGCATACATGCATACATGTTTACATACACAACAGTATACATGCATACATGTTTACATACACAACAGTATACATGCATACAAGTATACATACACAACAGTATACAAGCATACAAGTATACATACACAACAGTATACATGCATACATGTATACATACACAACAGCATACATGCATACATTTTTACATACACAACAGTATACATGCATACATGTATACATACACAACAGTATACATGCATACATGTTTACATACACAACAGTATACATGCATACATGTACACATACAGAACAGTATACATGCATACATGTATACATACACAACAGTATACATGCATACATGTATACATACACAACAGTATACATGCATACATGTATACATACACAACAGTATACATGCATACATGTTTACATACACAACAGGATGTAGCTTGTGAGGCTGTGTGCAACTGTACCTATCCATCATCAATATTTTTTAAATATCCAAGGTATGCAGTAGGTAAACAATCCCTTTTAATTTTAAAAAATTTCCAGAGTTTAGGAATTACATCTGGAGTGGAACTGTTCATCACATCCTGGCACAGAGACAGACCTACATATAGCAACTTCACTATGGTACTGAATTGCCAATTTAAAGTGTTGAAAAATGTACAATCAATATTATTACTATTACTATCATTACTGTTATGATTATTACTGCGAAATTTTGTAACATGCACAGTAGGGTGGCCCTAATTTGAAAGGGTGAGACTTAAAATTGCTTTGCAATTAATTTTCGCCATATAAATAAGGGACACTCCAATGCAGTCACAAAGAATCAGAAGTGTGAGCTAGTCGTTGGTAGAGCAATTAAGTATCCCACTGTCTAAATAGCTAGTTAAGAGTTTTCTGGCATATATATGTAAGTATGTATGTACATGTATGTATGTAAACATGTACCAGTAAGTATGTATACGACTTCACATGTATCCTCTATATGCAGGTCTTGCTTCTACCACATCAGGAAATTTCGTCACATCATGTATGTAGTCACATCAGGCATTCTCTGACTGACTACACGGCTAAAACAGCTGCTTGTATGTACACTCGTTCGTTCTTAATTAGACTATGCAAATATCGTGTTGTACAGAACATCCTGTTTTAATCTAAAAAAGCTCCAGGTGGTTCAAAACTCTCTGTAGAGGGATACTGCATGTTCTTTTTCATCAGATGCATTAGACTGGCTTCGTAAACTTGAATGGCTTCCTGTTGAGTGGCGTATTAATTTAAAAACACACGCTTGACCTTTAAGGCCCAGAACAACAGCCTTCCATCACATCTTAAGGCACTGCTAAATCCATATCGCTTTCCTAGATTGTCGCGTTCTTCGGATACTGGTTTGTTGCAAGAACCTAGGTTCAGGAGAGTTGTGGGTTCACGTGCCTTTAGCTGCTGTGCACCTCAAATTTTAGATAGTCCATCAAAATAGGCCCAACTTGGCAACTCATTATCATCATTTGACCCTTGCTAAGACTCATTATTTTACTCTGGCTTTTGTATGAATCCATCTTGGCCCCTCTCGAACTTACGTCCGTGCCTTGGATTCAGATTTACTGACACTGCGCACAAAAGTGCTTTTCACAAATAAATAAACATGTACCAGTGTGTATGCATGTATATATTGTTGTGACGGCAAGTGTGTACAGGAAGGTAGGTTGGGTCTGAAGGTGACACGTGTCCATGCCACAATCTGTTCACAACACGAGCTCATGCACTTGTCTGTTGAAGGAGAAAAGGTCAAGAGAGAAGGTTGCTTGGGTCGCATGATGGCATGCCATGTACCTATCTTTTGAAGGAGTTTTTGAAGGTGTGTTTTTGAGGGAGTTTAAGACTATATAAATGGGAAGTTTTATGTTGACGTGTGTTATGAGTTGGGACCACTCGTAGCGAGTTTACATAAGAAACGTGCGAAATAACAATTTGAGCCGCGTGAACTGAGTTGTCGCTGAAACACGTTTTCCGACTCGTAACAGTATGTAAGTATGTACGTACGCATGCATGTATGCCTGTCTATATGTAAGTATGTATGCATGTTTCCTGTGCATTTAACATGTTGAGAGATTCTACAGTGAAGCAGTTTATCGTCCTTACTGCAATTCTCCTCATCTGAGTTGTCTCTGCAGTCCTGCTGGTCATTGCAGACTTTGCTAGCAACAATGCACTGACCATTTGCACAATGGTACTGACCAGGTCCACACATCTCCAAAATCCCTGCCAATTTATAAAGAATTGCTATTATTATCACTATTTTTAAGAGAACAATGATTTTAACACACCATCGGGCAGTCACTGAACAGAAAACTTACAATCTAGACAATGTAAAAATAAATTACTGGTATTTTAAAATAATATTATTATCATCGTGGGCAGAGTAGCCAATTGGTAAGAGCGCTCGGCTTGTAACACTGAGAGTACGGGTTCGAGCCTCCCCAGGGATGCTTATTATTATAGGGACCTCAAGCAAGTCCTTCATTCTCAAGGTTCAAATTCAATGACCTTGCATGCATAATAAATGCAGTAATAATAATAACAGTAATAATAATAACAGTAATAATAACAACAACAACAATAATAATAATAATAATTATACCCATAGCCTTATACTTCATAATTATGATACACATGATACTGTTAAAGTATGATACTATCAAAATATCATGTCAAGCATCATGGTGTTGCAGTATCATGTTAAAACAGCATGATACTGTGATCGATAGCCAACTGCAAAACAACGACCAGTTTAATTTTTTACATAGAAATCATAGGTTATGCTTACCTGTGCTGCATCCAATCTCATCGCTGTTATCTGAGCAATCGAACTGTCCATCACAGCGCCACGATCCGTGGATGCATCGCCCGGAATCACACTGGAACTGGTCTGGACTGCAGCTCTGACTCTTTCCACTCACTGCCAATTAACCAAGTAAACAGATAAACCTAAGGTACGGCAACAACGTGATTCAATCAGTAGGTGAGGAAGTCAGTTAGTCAGTCAGGCTTTCAGTCAGTTAGTTAGGATTTCAGTCAGTTAGTCAGGATTTCAGTCAGTCAGTCAGTCAGTCAGTGAGCCTTTCGGTAGGTCAGTAAGTCAGTGAGTCAGTCAGTCAAACAGGGTGGCAGGCAGGCTGGCAGGTTATCAGTGAGTGAGTGAGTGAGTGAGTGAGTGAGTGAGTGAGTGAGTGAGTGACTGAGTGACTGAGTGACTGAGTGAGTGAGAGTGTTGGTCGGTCGGTCAGTCATCAAGATACTTGATACAGAGCTTTAAATTAGTTCACAAAAGCGCTGCCTACTCAACAGCCTATGTTATTAGTGTTATATGCATGAATATATATGCATGTAAGTATGTACCAGTGAATATGTATGCATACAGTCTACAGATACCAGCGCTGTATTTGATAAATGGATTCCTGCGGTCTTTGTTTGTGCTCCAGCCAAAACCCCCTCCAACCCAAAGACCACTTAGGACTATTACTGAAAGATGCACGTAATAAAATCGCAATATTATCTGACCCGACTTGACCTCTTAAGACAAGGTTAAGTTATGAGTCATTTCTACTGTCAGGTAATTTAAGCAACTCTGCAACAACAGTAGAGGTCAACTAGGGTCATCTTTCATTTTAAAAGGTAATGTATGATAACGCAAATCACATTTAAAGTTAAAACAATCACTCACTTCAAAGCACTTTATTTAAAAGACCTGTGTTATATTAAGCGTCTTAATACATACACATCATGCATACATACATAAATACACACACACATACATATATACATACATATATACATACATAAATACATACATACATATATACATATGAACATACATACACTATATATACATACATACATATACTAATACAAATTTACATACATACATATGTATGTACATAAATATATATATACATACAAACATATATACATTATACATACATACAAAAATAAATACATACATACACATGTATATATATATATATATATAAATTCATATATGCACTACAAATGTACAAGCATACATAAATACATTTCAGACAGACCACGTAGTACGTATGTTGATCTCACAGATACTTACGACATCCCTTTTCATCTGACTGATCATCGCAGTCGACATCTCCATCGCATCTCCACGATTCATTGATGCAGATACCCGAACAAAGGAATTCACCCCGGCCACATTTCACCTGCCATCCTACAAGTAACACACAAATTACGTTACCCTTTGTCAAATTACGACCCAGTAAAGTAAAGTAATACTACAGACAATGACTACCCAGGACACACAGCATAAACGACGACACAGCAAGACCTGGACCATCAGAATAGCACTGGATTTGACTAACGACTGATTGGAATGGAGAACATTCGATCAAACCCACTGCTACCAAAAGGCTGGCCTCACGAATTGATGATGAAGTCACTTACGTCACTTCATTCTCTTACCCTTTTCAAATTGCTTATCCACCACAGATCTGCTTGGCAGACAGACAGACAGACAGACAGACGGACGGACGGACAGACAGACAGACAGACAGATACAAACACAGACAGGCACACAGACAGACACACACAGACAGACACACAGACAGACACAGAGACGTTACTAACTTACTAAGGAAAACTCAAACCCATTACTATGATGCCACCCATCAAAACTGAAGTTCAAACTGTCACCCAATTCCAAGAAGAGCAATCCCCTAAACCAACCCCAAGCGGCAGCCACACTTAGGAACTTTTAACCCCCTCATTTTCTTTGCCTCGGCATATGACTCTGGTGGCCAATCCATTCCCCATCCAACTGTCCTCCCACTGACAGTGTACAGTCAATGCACTCATTTTATAGCTGAGTTTGCTAGACAGCACCAGCGAACAAGACAAGAAATCATGAAATATCTTTATCGTGAAACTGGTACTGAAAACTCGAGTATACAAAACGGAGAAAAAAGCAGCTGACTAATGTCGAAAGCAACAGAACAGAAACAATCATCAAAAGAAACTCTTTGAAGTAAACCAGACTGTGACAATAAACCCCTTGCTGAATCACAAGTTACTGTATATTGTAAATGTAATTGTAATTTAAGATTTATAAAGTGCCTCTTAGAGACTCAACAGAGGCGCTCCCGACCCGAAAAAGTAAAATCACTGTTGAACAGTAAAGTCTACCAATATGTAAATTCTATTCCTGTATATGTTATATGCATATTCTATGTATATGAACAAGCTAATTACAGATCTAAGAACTTCCTAAGTAATCAGAAAACCGCCCTTCTGTCTCCAGTCATAAAAACTTCAAGAAGGCAGATACTCGAGTGCACCAAACTGAAGTAATTCTAGATAAACAGGCATTTCAATAAATGACAGACAGACACAGACAGACAGATAACAAGACAGACAGAAAAGGACTCACAGACAGGCAGAAAAGACACCTACAGACAGAAAAGGACTCACAGACAGGCAGAAACGACACCTACAGACAGAAAAGGACTCACAGACAGGCAGAAACGACACCTACAGACAGAAAAGGACTCACAGACAGGCAGAAAAGACACACAGACTGACAGACAAACACACCGAGGCATTCCGATATAAAACAGACAGACAGATGCAGACGGACTCACAGACATCCCGACAGAACGACACACACATACAACAACACCCAGACAGACAACGAGAACTACAGACAAAGAGCAGGACAGATGCAAATCGTGACAGTTACACATGTTTGACGTACCCAACCACCGGATGCCATCAGACGAATTTAATAGTCGCCGGGGCTTTTGAGTTGATCGGAAATAACGAGAAAGTCTCAAGAGCAAGATAAAGTAACAAGTGTGCCGACAGAACTACACTCGAAAGGCAATTTTCTGCCGCCATGAGACGCAATGTTGGCAGATCAGCGTCGGCTGATTCAGTAGTTAAAATTGGAAGGCGACTCCATTCGCTATCAGTTCTTGTCAACAAGCAGTAAATCCGTCCCTCCACGGGCCCCCTATCACTTCTTTTACCCTTCTCTGTCTGTGTGTCTGTCTGTGTTTCTGTCTGTGTGCGTCTGTGTGCGTCTGTGTGTGTGTCTGTCTGTCTGTCTGTCTGTCTGTAAATTCGTCCGATGACGTCTGATAATGTCTGTCTGACTGACTGACTGTGTGTCTGTCTGTCTCTTTGTCTGCATCTAACTATCTGCCTGTCCGTCTGTCTTTCTGTCTGTCTGTCCGATTACGTCTGATAATGTCTGTCTGACTGACTGTGTGTCTGTCTGTCTGTCTATCTTTCTCTCTGTCTCCCTCCAGATCCTCCTCTCTCATTCTCATGCAGGCTCCTCTCGATCCAGGAGTATTTCCTCTCGTGACTGAAGACTGCGCTTTTCAAACATTCATATCCTTCTCTGACGTGAGGCAAACATCCACGTCACCGACAACACATCCACATCGGCAGCGGAAATTTCCGTAAAGTAAAGTAACACAGCGCAAAGTCAATGCAATGTGTCTAGACAGACGAGTATTGATCAAACATCAACACTGATCCAATTCTGCATTCGAAAAACTGCCATCGTAAACTAAAACTTTCTCGAACGTTACTAAAAAAGCCAAGCACAGGGCACAAGCTTAGTCACGAGTGCTGCGTCAAGTCAGAGGGGTTTCCAGAGATATCGATTGCGGCCCGGAGACCAGAGAGGGAGGAGAGATTTGACTTGGATGAGTGAACAGTTTTTGCTTACAAGTGACAACTGATTGATGCTTTCTGCATTACAATAACAGCGCTAAATAATAATAAGAATAAATAATAATAATAAAAAATAATAAATAATAATAATTCCATAACAGATTACAATACACTATTATTTCTGCATTTAATAAGTGCCACTATCAAAAGACTAAGCATCAATCGATGGCACAGCAACTGTGAAAGATTTGCTCAAGGTCCCCACACAACGCTTTGAGAGATGCTTGAAAGGCGCTATATAAATGCTTGTTACATTAAATTACATTACATTAACCGTCTCAGAGGAGACTCGAACCCATGCTCTACATGTTACAAGCCCAGCGCTCTCTTCAATCGGCTGATATGAAAGCATCAATCCATTGAATATCCAACAGTCAGATAGCAGCAATAAAAAACAAGAATTACACAACACTAGCACTAAAACTACTAAACGCTAAACCCGGCAAAGAAGACCTAAAATGGGCGAAGGAATAAAGGTCACGATCGCAACACAGAACAAGGCAACCACAAGAGCAAAAGGACGCGGAAAACAGCTTTAGAATAAAACCTCCGGGTTGAGGAATGACATTTATGGGTCGACCGACAAAGACCCATTCAGGACAGACAGCAGGTCAATCGGGTCGACCGGTTTACGACCCGTCGGTTGCGAAGATTGTTCGGCAAATACGGCAAAATCCGAGTGTAAACAGTGTCTTGTTGAATGAAATGAGCCGACAAGGAGTTGGATAAGTAGCCGGCCAATAGTGACGTTCAGAAACACCAAGAAGAGAAGGCGGCATTTCTGTGAGGAACGTGTGGCCTAGTGGCCCGCTTTTGTTCGTGTCTGCTAACGGCAGACACGTCTGTATTAAAAAGGCAGAAGATCACGTATAGCATAGTGGAACTTGGGGGTACGAGCCGGTGGCTACTTACCAGCACCGATTCGGTTGGTATTATACCTGATGATAGTCCTCGTCGAGAATATTCGAACGCGCCTATTCCCGTCTTCCGCAAACAATCCGGCGATTTTCTACGATTTTTTAAAGTTCACAAAGATATGTACACATAACGACGTGGGGGCCAGTGCAATGCATGACTTGCCGTTTCATTTCCAGACTCTGCTGCTTGGTGAGAGACAAGTTCGGATTCTTCCTCCTTTAACAGCACAATCTTAACACGCACCTTTTTGGAGCTGCTAGTCATGTCACAGGGCCCTTGTGAGGTTTTTAAAATGCGCTGCACAAGTTTTTGGGACACATGTGCAAACAACTTGTTCAGAGTTGCTACAGGGAGTAGCTGACTAGGTACGACAGTAGCTCAACGTGCAGCACGTAAGGGCCACATGCAGTAAGAGATTTCCGAGGGATTAGAAGATTCTACTTTGCTGGATTTATTAGCACAAATTTTAATTCTTTTTGTTAAATGATTTTTCGTCATTTCCCATTCTTTTTAGTTTTCAGTCTTCTTTCCAGGTTTTTTAGTTTTCCAATTTTCAATTTTCTTTCCAAGTTGTTTAGTTTTCCAATTTTCTTTCCAGGTTTTTGTTTTCCAATTTTTCCAGGTTTTTTAGCTTTCCAGTTTCCTTTCCTTTCCAGGTTTTTTAGTTTTACAATTTTCTTTCCAAGTTTTTTAGTTTTCTAATTTTTTCCCAGGTTGATTAGTTTTCCAGTTTTCATTCCAGATTTTCCATGATCTTTCATTCGTAAGAATCTACACGACTACCACGTTCGTTAGGCTACCTTGAGCCCTTAGTTAGCAACCAGTTTCCACCAGCAAAGTAGGCCAGATGTAGACTCCACGAGCCTGGCTCACTGGGTGTAGGCCACATTAATTGTATATAGGCACACGAAGAAGCAATTGAATTGTACGCTGCACGAACCCCTTGTGAAGAAAGTAGTCGGCCCGATCATAAAGAAGCCGACTCGATGACCAGATGAGAGAATCTGCCAGTTCCTGTCCCATTCACCGACAACACAAGTACCATTCTGAACGAAAGGGGTGGGTGGCTTCTCTGGGTACCCCGTTGGTCGTTCGTGCGGGTGGCCCGTTGCCCGGACAGCAGGCAGGCAGTCAGGCAGGCAGAGGGTAAGCAGGCAGTCAGGCAGGCAGTCAGTCAGGCAGGCAGAGGGTAAGCAGGTTGAAAGAGATGTGTCTTTAGTTTAGACCAGAACGACATCAAATAAACTGACAGAACGAACTGATAACGGGCTGTGATTTCCAAAGCTTTGGACCAGCTACCGCGAAGGCCTGAGAGCCAACACTTTATCAAAATTATCAGACCTATCGGATTTCAAACGTGCTTCTCCAAAAGATTATGACTTTGACTTCAGCTTTGTTTGTCGTGCGACCATTGATTGATGCCATGTGCGTTATGAAAACGGCGCTACAGAAGTCACTAAATGACCATTTTGCTCCCCAGAGGCTCTGGATTGTCCAGCTAGGCGCGCCTCTGATGAGTTTATCTTGAAAATGCGCTTTATAAATTCTTGATTACGAGTCCGATGTTAGATTCTGGTCAACTTGGTTGAGCCAAGCTTCCTAATAAAGAGAACAGTGTTGGTTTTGGCTCATGTTTCTCAGAAAATAGAACAGATTTGGTTGGAAGAGCATCTGGCTGGCGAGCCGGCTGGTAAGCTGAAGGAAGACAGGTGTCCAACAGCTGTGGAACCAGGTTAGAGAAACGAAAACTCGCGAGACACGTGAAACAAAAACCAGCTGCTGAGGAAAAGTAGTCAACCTGCCAGTGCTGACAACCGCAGGCCAGAAGTTCAAATTCACAACACAAGGAAAAACGGAACTAGCCAACATCTAGCTGTTCTGTTACAATCTTTCTATGCCAAGCAATGTATGCACATTTGTCACATCCAAATAAAAGGCTCCTTGCTTGCTTACTTACTTACTTACTTACGTACTTACTTTTGCACTTACGTACTTACTTAATTGCTTACTTGCTCAAGTCATGAAGTAGCGTCTAAAACTGACAATTCACTGTCGCACAATGCAACTGAAATGTTGTAGAACTGTGAAACTGTTCCAACTGATAGACTGAGACTGCCAAACTGTTCCAACTGATAGACTGAGACTGCCAAACTGTTCCAACTGATAGACTGAGACTGCCAAACTGTTGCGACTGATAGATTGAGACTGCCAAACTGTTCCAACTGATAGACTGAGACTGCCAAACTGTTCCAACTGATAGACTGAGACTGCCACACTGTTCCAACTGATAGACTGAGACTGCCACACTGTTCCAACTGATAGACTGAGACTGCCAAACTGTTCCAACTGATAGACTGAGACTGCCAAACTGTTCCAACTGATAGACTGAGACTGCCAAACTGTTCCAACTGATAGACTGAGACTGCCAAACTGTTCCAACTGATAGACTGAGACTGCCAAACTGTTCCAACTGATAGACTGCCAAACTTTTCCAATCCACCCATAAATCAAGGCCCTTCAACCCCAGGATCATATTCTGAAAACTACTGCTGGATCATTCCACGTCAAATCAAGCAAAAACAGACAATGACGCACCACAACTCAGCCCTTTCAAATATTCTTCCTATTGACAGAGAGGCCTTTAATAACCCACTTCCCCTGACTTTTTAGACTTCGACTGAAATTCTCCAACGGACTGCAATTTTTGACCATAGTTTTCACCTTAAGCAACCATCAGTTGATGCAGTGTGCATTTTTATAACGGCGCTGTAGAAGTCATTTTATGTATGTATGTAACGTAATTGTAATTGGACATTTATAATGTGGCACTTCATGAATAAACTCATCAGGGGTGCTCCCGACCCAGACCAGTGAACCACTGTCAAAAAACACAGGCCAGGCCTATATACATGTATTTATACGTGTGTACGTATGTCTATGTATCTATGTTTATATAATGTGTGTGCATGTATATGTATCTATGTATATATGTGCTTGTATGTATGTATATATATACATGTATATATGTGCTTGTATGTATGTATATATATACATACATACAAGCACATATATACATAGATACATATACATGCATACACATTATATAAACATAGATACATAGACATACGTACACACGTATAAATATGTATATGTATCTATGTACATATGTGTGTATGTATGTACATGTATTTATGTATGTATATGTGTATGTATGTATGTATATGTATCTATGTATATACGTGTGTATGCATATGTATCTATGTATATGTGTGTATGTATATGTATCTATGTATATATAGGTTGTATATATGTATATGTATCTATGTAAATTGGTAGGTAGGTAGGCAGGCGTGTGTGTGTGTGTGCGTGCATGCGTGCGTGCGTGTTTGTGTGTGTGTGTGTGTGTAGGTGTGCGTGTGTGTGTGAAAGGCCTGAAGATTAGATCAGATCCAAGCAATCCCTTGTCCTGTCATAACCTCAGCCGAAGTAGCACCAGAACCAACCTTCCAGTTACCAGCAGAAACCGGATGCACTGCCGAGGAGACATAATCCACCCTTAAACTCAATCATCACACCCGAAACAACACCATTACCACCAAAACACCCATTACTGAGCAGAGCGCACAAATGGTACGAATACGAATATCATTCACTCAGCGTCTGCCTGTGTTTTCTAAAAAAACCACGGCCGATATTAATAAAAGCCAAAACCTGCCACATTCCTCAACAAACTTGCATGGCGAAATAAAACTCCGCCCGAAATTAATCACCCACCCAGGCAAACCAACCAACTTCGGCCGTAAGCTACTGTGGACCAGTTCCACCACTGCTCCGTGCGTGCTCAGAGAATACTCCGGCTATACTCGGTTCATAAAACTGTAAATGTAATGTAAATCTCCAAAATTTCTCCATCACGCAAAAGCCCCCTTCTCCTCTTCTTTTTCTTATCCCTCTTTCCGCTCCAATCCCAAACATCACCCAACGTAGCTGCCACGCTGTCTCTGCCTGACTTTTGGATCTTGACCTGGAACCGAACACGTTTGCCTATCGATTTTGTTTTGACTGAGCGCCTGTGAATAAGCTAGTCCCCGTGACGTGGCTTTCGTTGGGCGCTGTAGAAATCTCGGGATTATGATTACAAAAAGCCAGGTTATTTACCGGCGCTATATCAAATCAAGTTCGCAAGAGCCAGGTTATTAGGTCAGTTTCGGTAACAGATCAGAATCGAGGTGGTTCAAACCACTGAAGCCAAGGAGACAGCATGTAAAAGTAAATATACAAGGTTTCGTATGCCGACAGTATGGCCTTGACCCTGCTCATTGTTCAACGAATTGATTGGGTGAGATCCTTCACCGCCGCTGCCCGTCTGAATGGACGCCACGCCAGTTAAGGACCCCGTGTACGGACCGTGCTAGCCAGAGATTTAAATCTCTGAAATATAGCCACTATCGGTATGCGATCCGGCATCCTCACGCACAGATCACCTTACATCTGTCTTTCCGCCTCACTTTTGGATCTTGGTCTGGAACCCTTCTGCCTATCGATTTTGTTTTGATGGAGCGCCTGCGAATAAGCTGGCCCCCGTGACATGGCTTTCGTTGGGTGCAGTAGAAATCTTGGGATTACGATTACGATAACATAGTGCTATGAAATAGTTGGTGATTGCGGTCATGAAATGTTGCGTTCCATACGTGGAACAAGAGCGAGTGGAGAGAGTAAGGTATAAGCGTCCTGGTTACTCGGTTCTGAAGGGGCGAGTCACCTCCGTGGCCCTTGTGCAAGAAAGGTTCAATTTATAATAAATGTAAAACCTGGTTATTATTGTAACTGTACTCGTAAACTAGAGATTTCTACAGCACCCAACAAAAGCGAAGTGATGGGAACCAGCTTATTCACAGGCGCTCAGTCAAAACAAAATCGAAAGGCAAGAAGGGTTCAATTCCAGGTCCAGAGGCAGGCAGGCAGGCAGGCAGGCAGGCAGGCAGGCAGGCAGGCAGGCAGGCAGGCAGGCAGGCAGGCAGGCAGGCAGGCAGGCAGGCAGGCAGGCAGGCAGGCAGGCAGGCAGGCAGGCAGGCAGGCAGGCAGGCAGGCAGGCAGGCAGGCAGGCAGGCAGGCAGGCAGGCAGGCAGGCAGGCAGGCAGGCAGGCAGGCAGGCAGCTACGGTGGGTGGTGTTTGGAATAGGATATGTTTCATCTTCTCCATGGCCGAAATGTATGCCATATGCTTTCATGTTAACTAAAAGCCCGTGTTAATTCAACTACTTCTTTTAAATTCTGTGAATAAAACCTATACGTTCTAAGATTTCATTCAGTTCTCTTGTGTTCCGTTGCAACAAAGTATACTTCGAGTGTACACGGAGTGTGCTCGGAGCAGTGGTCAAACAGACCTGATATTAAAAATCGTCTCCATAAAACCATCAACGAAGTCAGAAGCCCAGCATGGAGGACCACACCACAAGCAATGTCTGCCAAACCCAGACACCAATCAATCGCAACACATAGAATGTAACTTGGCCAACTCAGCTCCAGTTACTTTCTCTTCCTATCTTATGCACTTTAGTAATTAATATGCAACTTCTATAGCGCCAGTTTATAATGCACAGGGCATCAACCATCGATACCTAGACTGCCTTAATTGTTCATAACACCTGTTTAGAGATATTAAAAGCACTATATAAAGTTCAGGTACTTACATACAAACATACATACATACATACATGCATACATGCATACATACATACAAACATACATACATACATACATACATGCATACAAACATACATACATACATACATGCATGCATACACACATGCACACATACAGACACAGATGCAAACATACATACACACACACACAGACGCAATCATTCACCCACAAGTTCACTCCTTGGGTTCCCAAACAGAAAATAATAATCACCTATCGTCCTACCATTGTCTAGTAAACAGCCAAAAGTGCCTGGCTGTAGGCTACATCGTCATCAGCCAATTAGGTCAGCAATCGTTCGTCCTCGCCACGCCAGTCTGAAGAGCACGAAACAGGGTCCCATTCCACCGACGTAGGGGACGGTGGGTGAGTTGGAGGGCGGGTGGGTGGGTGGGACGGCGGGTGCCTGGGTGAGTAGGAGAAGGCGGAGCAATCATCGTTCCGTCATTTACACAGGCCGTCCATCCATCATATCCCGTCTCTCGCCACTTGGGTCAGCTGATGGCACTGGATTCCCGAACGAGATTCTCGAACCGTTCTGCGTCACTTCCGAAATCTGATCTCTACATCCCGCCTCCCAGCGTACCCTATGCCCGCCTGGCTGTTCGCCTACATGTTTGCCTATCTGTTTGTCTGTATATCTGCCTATCTGTTTGTCTGTATATCTTCCTATCTGTTTGTCTGTATATCTGCCTATCTGTTTGTCTGTCAGTCTGTGTCCGCGTCAGTCGGTCTGCCTGCCTGTCTGTCTGTCTGCCTACCCACCTGCCTGTCTACCTATCTGTATGTCGGTCTGTGTCCGCGTCAGTCGGTCTGCCTGCCTGTCTGTCTGTCTGCCTACCTGCCTATCTGTACGTCGATCCGTCTCTGCGTCCGTAGGTCTGTCTGAGTCTGTCGGTCTGCCTCCCTGTCTTTTTGTCCTTGCTGGCGTGTGTTGTGTTGTAGAGGAAAACGGGGATCCCCTCCCCAGCTCGGCCGCGCTTGTATACAAGAAAACTTATATAGCGCGTTTTACGAACCTAACAAAGGCGCTACGGTAAAACTATCTATTAGTTCCCGAAGTTTGTCCATATTTCCGCTTATATGCGGGACATTTTGCATTGGTTCGGTCCTTTCCCGTTCCTGAGGAACATAGGGAGGCGCTCATCTCCTTTTCTATGGCCTTGAGCCGGCAACACTGGTCAACATAGAAATCGTTACTGACTGGAAAAGGCTCTAATGTGTAGCATCTTGGTGTGCTGAACACGAATATAACCATAAAATTTTTTTATTGGCTCTCGTTTTGAAAATATTTCATATAGTTCATTTTTTTATGTTTCACCATGTAAATTTATGCAGTAGGACTGCGACAATATCCTAAATAAGTCTAGAATGATGTAATATTCCACCTCATTGCATAATCCCATCATGGACACATCATGCACAGTTGATTACGTCATTTTCTGATGCAATGTAAAACTACAGCCAGTCGGCTGCTGACGTAAGATGACGTCAGCAGTGTACTATATAAAGCGAGTCGGAACGGTTGAGCATTTACAGTATTACAGACTTTGTGCGAGACAGTTTAAGTTACTGTTTTATAAAACTATTATTACTTTATCCATTTAGATACAATACAGAACTGTAATGCCTCGGAAGTGCGTAAATACTGTGGACAACTTTTGTTACATTTGTGGGGAAGTGACATTTGCCAACCAGAAGAAAAGTATCACTTATCAAGTCAAGAAGGCATATCATGCTTACTTCGAATGCAAGGTTGGTGACCAAGACAAGCCATGGGCCCCGCATATATGCTGTGCTACATGTACAACACAGCTTTCACAGTGGTTGAATGGCAAAAGACCATCAATGCCGTTTGCAGTTCCCATGGTGTGGAGAGAGCAAAGCAACCACGTAGATGACTGTTACTTCTGCTTGGTTCCTCCTCTTTCCGGTGGAATAACGAAGCAAAAGAAGTCGACAATAGTCTACCCAAACATTCCGTCAGCATTGAGGCCAGTTCCAAATGGTGATGGACTTCCTATTCCAGAACCTCCAGCAGAATATATTTTCCTTGATTCATCTGATGAGGACAAGGGTGAGCCGACATGTTCTTCTCCTGGTCCGTCAGCGTGCAGTGATCCCGATTTTCACTGTGGTGCATCATCAACCCCACACAGAATAACACAGGAAGAACTAAATGACCTTGTTATTGATTTGGACTTATCCAAAAACAAGGCAGAATTGCTAGGATCAAGACTCCAACAATGGAATCTTCTAGAAGAAGATGCCACAATTACTTCATATAGAAAGCGCCATCAGCAGTTGGAACCTTTCTTTATGAAGGAAGGTAATCTGGTATTCTGTTCCAATATTGACGACCTCATGAATGCCTTACAGATCACTCATGACCCACAAGAATGGAGACTTTTTGTAGACTCTTCAACACTGAGTCTTAAGGCTGTGCTTTTGCACAATGGAAACCGTCTTCCATCTATTCCATTAGCGCATGCTGTCCACATGAAAGAGACATACGATAACCTAAAACAGCTACTGCATTCCATTGACTATAACAGGTACAAATGACACCTGTGTGGTGATTTGAAGGTAGTTGCCATTTTAATGGGACTGCAGCAAGGATATACAAAATATATGTGTTTCTTGTGTGAGTGGGATAGCCGAGCAAGAGAGTTGCACTACGTGCGGAAGGAATGGACTCCCAGACAAAACATGGCAGTTGGACAGAAGAATATCCAGCACCCAGCTCTGGTCGAGGCTCACAAAATCCTACTACCACCCCTTCACATCAAACTAGGTTTGGTGAAGAACTTCGTGAAAGCCATGGACCGCACTTCGCCAGCTTTCCGATACCTGCATGAAAAATTCCCTCGACTCAGCGAAGCAAAGATTAAAGAGGGAGTTTTTGTGGGTCCTCAGATTAGAGAACTCTTCAAAGATGACCGCTTCAACAACTTGCTGGAGGGTGATGCGAAACAAGCATGGAATGCTTTTCGTCTAGTGTCTACAGACTTTCTGGGGAATGTTAGGGCAGAAAACTACAAGGAACTAGTAGAAGACATGCTCAAGCAGTACCAGAAATTTCGCTGCAATATGTCTCTGAAGATGCATTTCCTTCATTCCCATCTGGATTTCTTCCCTGACAACTGTGGTATGGTTAGTGACGAACATGGCGAACGTTTTCATCAAGATATCGCAACAATGGAGCAAAGGTACCAGGGAAAATGGTCCACTACAATGTTGGCTGACTACTGCTGGACACTCCGCAGAGATGCTCCCGAACAGCTGTACAAGAGACAGGCAAAAAATCTAAGTACTAGTCTATGACCTGGTTTTTACAAATATTAACTGTAAGTGTATCACTATTGGCATGCATTGTGCGATATAAAATTACTTCATTTCAGATTACAAAAAAACTAGAGCCAATTCGGCATTTTCACTGTCATATTCGTGTTCAGCACATACAAATTGATAAGAACTGACTAATTTCATTTCAGTAACATGACTTTTGTAAAAATTTGTTGTCAAGTGCAATGGACGAATCCCAAGGTCCTGGACACGGGGCCAGTGTATCGCAGGACTTGCCGTTTACTTCCCAGCTTACGCCGGTACCAAATTATACTGCTTGGTGACAGAGGCACGTGTGCGTAAACAACTTGCCCAAGGTCGTTACCCGGAGTCGAACCCGCAACCGCAAGCTCCGTGAGCAAGCGCGTTACCGATAAGCCACCCAGTCGCACACGACATTGGTTACCCATATCTAAATGCATTGAATTTAAGATTCTAATCTTTATGCTGTTATTTTATCGTTATTTTGTCTTTAGACTGTTTGGTGGGAACTGCCCCATCCTTGCCGAGGTCTTTCTGTACCTCTGCCTCATCTATTCCTGGTCGTAGCTCTCTCCATAGGAGTCCTTGTCGTCCCTCGGGCTCGAACCTCTACTACCCAGCATAGAAGCTTTGCTTTCGTTGGTCCTGCATCCTGGAACAACCTTTCTTACAAGACTTGAAATGAGCTAATCAGCCTGTCACCTTCTTTGTTCCGCAAGCGATTAAAATCTGTTCTGCTAGACAGCGGGTCTTTTCTGACTGGTCGGGAGCGCTACTGATGAGTTTGTCCTTGAAGTTGTGCTTTATAAGTCTTCATTTATGTTATAGTGATAATAATAAGACAATTTCTATAGCACCGTGACAGGCCGAGGCCGAAGAAAAGGGCGCTGTACACGAGTTCACGCGACAACAGAAACTTAATTGCAGTCGTACGATAATTTAAATAGAAACGTTTTAAGCCCTTTCTTAAACGTATCCAAGGATGGAGCAATGGAGGCAATGTTCCAAAAAGCGCGTCTTAAAATGGGCTGAGAATGTTTAAGAAAGCCACACCGTGTGTGTTTACACGCCAAGGGGCAGCAGTACCGAAAGCAGACGATGATCGTTCCATTACGTTTACACTGACATCGTAATTTGATGGACGTTGGCAGCTGTTTACCTTGGCAGTTCTGTTCGTCGCTGTCGTCCTGGCAGTCGTTCTCTCCATCGCAGACGTACGTGTGAGGAACGCACTTCTGCGTCGTGTTACACGTGAAGTGATTCGCCGGACAGGCCGTCGTATTCCGCACTGCAAGCACAGTAGGTCAGGTCACGTCGGGTCAGGCCGGGTCACATCGGGTAAGGTCACAGAAGGTATATTCGATCAGGTCGAGTTGGGTATGGTGAGGTTGAGTTGAGTTGAGTCGAGTTGGGTATGGTGAGGTTGAGTTGGGTCAGGTCGGGTCGGGTAAGACAAGGCAAGGTCAGGTCGGGTCACATCGGGTAAGGTCACAGAAGGTAAATTCGATCAGGTCGAGTTGGGTATGGTGAGGTTGAGTTGAGTCGAGTTGGGTCAGTTCGGATCGGGTAAGACAAGGCAAGGCTAGGTCAGGTCAGGTCAAATCGGGTAAGGTCACGGAAGGTAAGGTTAGGTCAGGCTAAAATTTGATCAGGTCAAGTTGGGTATGGTGAGGTTGAGTTGAGTCGAGCTGGGTATGGTGAGGTTGAGTTGGGTCAGGTCGGGTCGGTTAAGACAAGGCAAGGTCAGGTCAGGTCAGGCTGGGTCACGTCGGGTAAGGTCACGGAAGGAAAGGTCAGGTCAGGTTAAAAATTAGATCAGGTCGAGTTGGGTATGGTGAGGTTGAGTTGGTAAGGTCAGTTCGGATCGGGTAAGACAAGGCAAGGCAAGGTCAGATCAGATCAGGTCAGGCCGGGTCAAATCGGGTAAGGTCACGGAACGTAATGTTAGGTCAGGCTAAAATGTGATCAGGAAAACGTCAGGTTGAGTTGGGCATGGTCAGGTCAAGTTAGGCTACGTGGGTTAAAGCAAGGGAGGAGAAGTTAAGGTCAGGTCAATTCAGGTCAGGCCGGGTCACATCGGGTAAGGTCACGGAAGGTAAGGTTAGGTCAGGTTTAAAACTAGATCAGGAAAAGGTCAGGTCGAGTTGGGTATGGTGAGGTTGAGTTGGTACGGCCAGGTCGGGTTGGGTGAGGTCAGGTCAAGTAAGGGTTACGTCGGTTAAAGAAAGGCAGGGTAAGTTAAGGTCAGGTCAGGTCAATTCAGGTTAGGTCAAGTCATGTCAAGTTTGATTATCTCGGGTAAGGGAATGGCAAGGCAACGTAATGAAAGCGGCTGATGTAGTAAGCTAGGTAAGGTAATGAATAATGAGACAAGAAATGTCTGAGAAAGGTAAGGTAAAGTAGAATTTATGCTTACCAAAAAAGACGGTAATAACGATTGCTATTACATTTACAATTTATATTTAAAACATATCTGAGAACTTTGATTATGTGTACAATTTAAAATTACTAAGCCAGCAAGTGGTTCTTAAGAGGCACCAAACAAATTTCGTCTCTCAATCGCTGTTACATTTACAATTTCAGATGTAATCATTTCGTCGATCGTAATCATTACTGAGTGTAACTGGACTGACTGACCGCAACCGAGTTCGTCTGAGGAGTCTTCACAGTCCAGGTCGAAGTCACAGCGCCACAAGTTGGTGATGCAGGTGCCATCGTCACACTTGAACTCATCTATGCCACAGGAATGTTCACCTGAACAATACAATACAATACAATACAATACAGTGCAATACAATACAATGCAATAAAATGCAATACAATGCAATGCAAGACCTCTTAGTGGACAGACCAGAACTCTAGACACTATATATGTATGTATTTATGTATGTATGTACGTATGTACGTATGTATGTATACAAGTATGTATACATGTATGTATGTATGTATGTAAGTATGCATGTATGTACGTACGTATGTATGTATGTATGCATGTATGTACCAGCAACTCAATTAAAACGGTAGACCTGCACTAAATGACTTGTACCTGACTAACTTCGTATCTGTCCATTTAGGTAAGCATATGTACATAGCATATGTACATAATGCATAAGAGCATTTATATAACGCCTTAAAGAAATTAACCTCTCAAAATACTGTGTTATCTATCAGATTATTGGGGGAGGAGGAACCTATCTGGTGAAGAAAAAGATAACACTCATAGATTAGCCGAAAATGTTCCTTGAGATGTTGGTGTCAGAACAGTACACACATTGTCACAGCTGGATGGAACATAGAAGCACCAAATGCTCACGTCGCTCTAAAGCGTTGACTCGAGAAGATAAACTCAAACTAATTAACTCACACGAGTCAAAGTTGACTCGAGAAGATAATCTCAAACTAATTAACTCACAAGAGAAAAACTCCACCTGATTAACTCGAAGAAGATAAATATCGAAATTATAATTATCCGCCGATCGATCACATAATCGCTAAACAATCAATCGATTAACTAACGCTGATAAACTCCATCCAGTTTTAAAAGTGATTAAATCAGTTAATTACGAGATAAATTCACAACTTCTGAGGGTCATTTTCGAAAGTCAAGTGCATTCCTCAGCAAACTGACAACATATGTTGACAACAACGCTCTATACAACTACGAACACTACTTATGCCGACATACAGGCATAAGTACATATGCATGTGAAATTACACATGCAATTATGAGGTTCCCAAAAGGTGCTATATAAATAGCCACAATCATACATACATAAACATACATGGACAGGTATAACCTTACATACATACATACATACATACAGACATACATACATACATACAGACATACATACATACAGACATACATATATACAGACATACATATATACAGACATACATACATACATACAATATATACATACACACATACATAGATACATATACATACATACATACATACATACACACATACATACATACATAGATATAGACATACATACATACATACAGACATACATACATACATACTTATACTTACACCTACATACATACATGCATACTTACATACATACACACATGGACATCAACATATACATGCATACTTGCCTACGTAGGTACGTATGTACGCAGGTACATGAGCAAAAAACTGAGCGCTTTCTTTACCCACCTCCATAGTGGTCCCCCCAGTCTATCCGTCTCGCCAGAGTCCTCAGGGCTTGGCCCCTCTTCCCTTCAAACACCCTCCCTCCATCCACCGAGATATTTGCATAAACAACCATTCCAAAGGGCAATCCCTGGCAGTCCAACGACAGCCGACCACCCCACGCCTACCAACATACATACATACATACATACATATATACAAGCATACATACATACATACATACCTATATACATACATATAAATACATTCGTACGTACATACATATATACATACATACATACGTACATAATTACATACGTACATACATACATATGCACGTACATACATATATACATACATACGTACATAATTACATACGTACATACATACATATGTACATACATACACACATACATAAATACATACATATATACTACATACATACATACTACACACATACATACATACATACATACATAAATACATACGTAAGTACGTACGTACCTACATACATAAACAGACACCTTCTCTGTCGCAGTGGCGAAGAGCCAAGATCTTAAGACGCCGACCAGACCCCCACCCCCAATTAACTTCAAAGACACGCCGTCGCCCGACAGACCCCTAGGGGTCGGCGGCAACGTTGCTCGAGATTTATGCCCAGACTGCTACGCTGCTTCTGCTCGCCGGCTGACCCCGGTGACCTCTGGATCTACCGATCTGATTAAAACGAGACATCAAGCAATGAGCCAATGAGATGAATGGGGTCAAGGATGTCATGGCTGAATCAATAACCTTTCATATCATAACGGAACAAGACGCCCATTCACCCCATCGGCAAAAACCCAAAACAAGCCCAGTTTACATAAAACACCTTTGCTAAGTAGTATCCACTCTCTAACGACATCTTGCGGTGCCTGCTCAACAAAACCCAAAAACAACCCCTATTTACACAAAACACCCTTAGCTGTAGCCTTACTCAGAGTAACACTATTCTTGGTGCCCAGGTGTGTGCGTGTGTATATGTATGTATGTATGTATGCATGTATGTATGTAGGTGTCCAAATGTATGCATGCATGTATGTATATATATGTATGCATGCATGTTTGTATGTATGAATGTATGTATGTATGTATGTATGTATGTATATATGTATGTATGCAGGTATGTATGCAGGTATGTATGCATGCATGTATATATGTATGTATGTATGTATGTATGTATGCATGTATGTATGTATGTATGTATATATGTATGTATGCATGTATGTATGTATATATGTATGTATGTATATATGTATGTATGTTTATATGTATGTATGTATGTATGTATGTATGTATGTATGCCTGTATGTATGTATGTATGCATGTATGTATGCATGTATGTATGTATGTATGTATGTATGTGTGCATGTATGTATGCAAGTATGTATCTATGTGTATATGTATGTATGCATGTATGTTATGTATGTAAGTATGCATGTATATATGTATGTATGTATGCATGTATGTATGCATGTATGTATGTATGTATGTAGGTACATATGTACGTATGCATGTATGTATGTATGTATGTATGTATGTATGTGTGTATATATATATGTATGTATGCATGTATGTATGTATGTATATATGTATGCATGTATGTATGTATGTATATATGTATGTATGCATGTATGTATGTATGTATATATGTATGCATGTATGCATGTATGTATGTATGTATATATGTATGTATGCATGTATGTATGTATATATGTATATATGCATGTATGTATATATGTATGCATGCATGTATGTATGTATATATGTATGTATGCATATATGTATCTATGCATGTATGTATGTATGTATATATGTATGTATGCATGTATGTATGTATGCATGTTTGTATGTATGTATGTAGGTATGTATGTATGTATGCATGTATGTATGTATGAATGTAAGTTGGCATGTATGCATGCAAGAGTCTGTGTATGTATGCTATCCAGTATGTAACAGCATCTTATGGCTGCCAATGAAAGCCCAAAAGAAGCCCAATTAAAGGTTCATTCAACTAAGGCAGAAACACAACAACAGCAATCCAGAAACGGAACACTTTTCAACCCCCCCAGCTTGTTTTAGTTGACAATGTAGCGCCTTTTCAATATGCGGTTGCCGGTTCGATTCCGTGTAATAACCCTGGGCAAGTTGCTTGCGCACATGGTGCCTCTGTCACCAAGCAGTCTAATTTGGTAGAGGCATAAGCTGGGAAGTAAACGGCAAGTCCTGCGATGAACTGGCCCCGTGTCCAGGACCTTGGGATTCATCCACTGCCGGCTCAAGGGCCTAAAGAAAAAGAAATGAGCATCTTTCCTATGTCTCACTTGTGGGATATGGGATACTTTACTTACTTTACTTTTAAGTACCTCATAAAAGTGCTTGTAATGGACACTTTACTATACTTACTTTACTTTTAAGTACTTCATAAAAGTGCTTGTAATGGATACTTTACTATACTTACTTTACTTTTAAGTACCTCATAAAAGTGCTTGTAATGGATACTTTACTATACTTTACTTTTAAGTACCTCATAAAAGTGCTTGTAATGGATACTTTACTATACTTTAATTTTAATTACCTCGTAAAAGCACTGCATAAGTGATGCTAAACCTCATTCAGTGTAGAAAGTTCATCTGTCAGCAAATTACTGGATAAGTCACCACTGGCGAACTCCCGCACACACATAGCTCCGACTCCATCCACCCTGTCCTCCGTGAATCCCAGTTAACCTCCAGAGAAAATCCTGCACCAGTCTGTAATGCATCGATCCACTAAATCTGCATCTTTCTCTTCTAAGGCCCTCCAGGATTGTGTAATATCCTTGCAAAAGTCTCTTTCACTGGTTCTCGTCTCATTTCCAAAGTTCCTCAATTTCCCACTCATCAATTATTGCAGAAGGTTTCTCTTTACTCCAGCTGCCTCCAGCACCCATTCATGAATAATGCATACCCACAGAACTGTGAATTCAGACACAATTACACACACACATATTTATATATACAGTATATATATATTCACACACATGCACACACATTCATACACACACACATACACACATATACACAAACATTTATATACATATATATATATATGCACACATACACTCATGTGCACACACCACACGCACACATACCACACACCCCGCTGAGACTAACACACACACATATATACATGCATACACACACATACATGCATACTCATTCACACACACACACACACACACACCACACACATGCACAAAAAGCAGAAACAGTTTCAGTTCTCCTACAGATTACAGAATACATTACTTGTGTGACCAGACAACACACATGACATGTTGAATACAGGCACATCATAAAATGTCATTGACACACACGTTTACCCAGTACATCACACTACAAGTTACACATTAAATAAAGCTTTTGCAGGCTTTTTGATTGCATACATTACAAAAAGCTTTTGAAGCACTTGTACCTAAGCAGGAAGCACTTCTTTGCAGTAACAAAAGGCGCTATATTAAGTGTCTTCATACATACACGTGTATGTACATACATACGTTATGCAGAGCTTTTGCAAGCAGGCTTGGTTATTGCACCAGTCGGCAACAAAACGGAAGCAACGGCGCCACTCACTGACTGCCACCAGATCGGAGATTTTTCCACACACCTGGCCTTGTCCACCACACCTGGCCTGGCCATCACACACCTCGTTTTGGCTGCCACACCTGGCCAACACATACTGGCTATGGCCACCACACCAGGCGTGGCCACCACACACTGGCGTCTTTTGCCACCACATACAGGCTTTTGCCACCACATACTGGCTTTGGCCACCATCACCATAACAGAACAGGAAGTAGGAAGTTTTCCTCTTCATTTCCATTCACAACAACTATATGTTCAAATACTCACAATGAATTCTGCACACAATTCATATATATATATATATATATATATATATTCAAATATTCACAATGAATTCTGCACACAATTCATATATATATATATATATATATTCAAATATTCACAATGAATTCTGCACATAATTCATATATATATATATATATATAATATATACATACATATATATATATATATGTGATTTGTGTGCAGATTTCATTGTGAATATTTGAACATATATATATATATTGTGAATATTTGAACATATATATGTATATTGTGAATATTTGAACATATATATATATATATACATAGGTGCTATACACAAAACTCCAATACATTTCTAAAATACATATATACCTACAAGAGCAGTCCCCAAAGCTAGCCCGAGAGGCAGCCCTGGGCACGAGGTGTTAGCGACATCATTTTCTTAGCCTCAGCATATAAAGGCGGGTGGACATTCCTGTACCTCGTCGCTTGATTTTCCTACCGACAGTATACGCTCAATGTACTCATGCTGAGTTTGCTATGGCGGGGGGCAGGTGGACCCGAAATCTCAAAACAAATTTCTACTCTGGCAGGGATTTGAACCCCAACCTCTAGGTTGATATTCAGTGCGCTAACCACTAGGCCATACAGCCACATTCCAGTATATTTCTAAAATATTACCTTGGCGTGTGTACGTATGTGCGTTTTTAATACTTACTTACGTACACGCTAATTCTGCCATCAACAAATCAACACGAACAAGAATTAAATAATTAAGTTATCTCAGAAGCCCGAAGAAAATGACAAGCCAGCCAGAAAATAACAACTTGAATATCAGAATAAATAATGTAAATGTTGAAAACAACAAAATTTACGTAGAATGCAACAATAAATGCAAAATTGTGTTGCAAACACGAACAATACTTGGAATTGTGTGTATTTATTTTGCAATCCATTTATCCCTCACTGTGATCTTACTAATGTATACAGACATTAAAAGGAAATACAGTATATATATATGTATATATGTATATACATATACGTATATATACATATATCTGTATATATACATTATGTAATTAACTACATAATTAAATTACATTTAAAATTGTCATCTTATAAATGTAGACTAAAATGGAATACAGTATATATATATACAGATATATCTGTGTATATATATGTGTATATATACATTAAGTAATTAACTACATAATTAAATTACATTTAAAACTGCCAAAAACGGACGAGGCACATGTTTGTACAAAGCAATGTTTTTACGCACACATTAGCATTAACATTAACAAACCAGCCACAGATCCTACAGTGGATTAGCCACTATGGACGGCGGCTGCTCGGTTTCCCTGAAGTGGCGCCATATCAATGTCCACGACGGAAATAGCAAATGATTCCCGGAAATCGCTGAAGTGAGAAAGAAATCAGATGCTGGGTAGATGCATATTTGCAGAGCAGCTGCGGCATTCTCAGCGGATCATTAAAAAGGAGCAAACAGTATGTAAGGGGGGATCATGAGAGGAATTTTTTTTGGGGGGGGCAAACTGGTTTGGGTTAGGTCTAGGGTTGCCTTTTAAACTTGGAAAGGAAAAGGTCATGCAGAAATTGGGAAATGAAGAGGTAAAAAAATTCTTGGGAACTAAAAAAGTCATCAAAATAACAGGGTAACATAAGAAAAAGCCATCAAGAAATACAGCCTCAGCCCAGTTGCCCCTCTACATTTGTAAACTTCTGGTTCTGCCACTAACAGCAGGTTTGAATCAGGAAGCCCAGAAAACAAGCCTTCCAACTTATCAAAGACCTTAGAGTATCCCGTATACGCTCTACGATAACATACTCGAAGATCTTTGAAGATCAGTCATTAGTCAGTCATTAAATCAGTAAGTCAGTAAGTAAGTTAGTAAGTAAGTTAGTAAGTAATTAAGTAAGTAAGTCAGTCAGTCAGTCAATCACTCACTCTCACTCACCTACTCACTAACTCACTAACTCAGTCAGTCAGTCAGACATTGTCAGACAGTCAGTCAGTCAATCATTCAGTCAGATAGTCAGTCAGTCAGTCAGTCAGACAGTCAGTCAGTCAGTCAGTCAGTCAGTCAGAGTTATCTGCTTGTTTTCTTTGCCTGCGTTGCAGTGCTGAAGACCTGCACGAAGGACGAGTATATTCCAAGATCTCTGATCATATCATCATACACTGGAACCGAATCTGAATACATCCTTTTTGCCTATCGATTTTGTTTTGACTAAGCACTTATGAATAAGTTGGTCCCCACAACGTGGCTTTAGTTGGGTGCTGTAGAAATGTCGGGATTACGATTACGATACACTGCTAAATGCTGCAGCTCGCTTGATTAGCGGCATTCCTAAGATTGTCGCTATCTCTCGCAGCCTCTCTTTTCCGCAAGCGTTTGACGACAGTATTATTCCCCACTAGTTCTGGGGCAACGGGCCGGGAGTGCCTCTCCAGAGTTTTATCTTGAAGTGGCGCTTTATAAGTTTTTGATTACAATTACAATTACAATTACAAACCCGTATAATCCTCTACTTTTGGATCTTGACCTGGAACCGAACCCTTTTGCCTATCGATTTTGTTTTGACTGAGCAACTGTGAATAAGCTGGCCCCCGCGGCGCGGCTTTCTTTGGGCGCTGTAGAAATCTCGGAGTTACGATTACGAATACGGTCTAAGAATGCGGTGTTCTTCTGACATTGACCTGTTGCAAGAACCTAGCTAGCGTCAGGACAATTACTTTCAGATTACGAGCTTTCAGACGCCGGGCTTGGAATCGTATCCCGCAAAACGCCAGACTTAGCAATTCACTATCTACATTTAAATTGCTTGAGTGATGACTGACTATTTTCTTTGGCCTCTGCACGACTCCGTCTTTGCCCTCAGCCAATATTCCACTGCAATTTACATTTAGATCAGCCGACTTTGCGCTCGTAACAAGAGCTTCAAATAAATATATTGAATCTCAGGCGCAACTCAGTAGCATATGGGTAAACAACCCCTAAAATAATTTGAAGACCTTCAGTCGTCCTGTCGCTGTACATAAAATACTCCTAAATATCCCTACAACTTTTGAATTATGATGCCAACGGCGCTACAGAAGTCACACTAGATCAGAACTGATAAGAATCCTCGGATTAGATTAGAAGCCCACAGATTAGATTAGATTAGATCAGAGGAGATTAGAAGCCCACAGATTAGAACAGATCAGAGGCGATTAGAAGCCCACAGATTAGATTAGATTAGATCAGAGGAGATTAGAAGCCCACACATTAGTTTAGATTAGATCAGAGGAGATTAGAATCCCACAGATTAGATTATATTATATTATATTAGATAGATTCGATTAGATTAGAACTACATGGATTCGATCAGATTAGATTAGATTAGAGTCAGAGGGCAGCAGCAGCAGCAACTGACCGCAGATCTCATCTGAGTTGTCTCCGCAGTCGTTATCACCGTCGCACTGCCATCGTCTGCGAACACATCGTCCATTGTGGCACTGGAACTCATCCCTCGTGCAGTTCTTCAACGCTGCAACACAGGCACAGAAAACAAGCTGACTGACTGACTGACTGACTGACTGACTGACTGATTGACTGACTGACTGACTGACTGATTGACTGACTGACTGACTGACTGACTGACTGACTGACTGACTAACTGACTTAATGACTGACTGACTGAATGAATGGCTGGCTGGCTGACTGACTGAGTGACTGACTGACTGACTGAATAAAGTATCCATTGATTGAATAACTGTACAGACTGCCTAAACTAGTTGAACAAAGGATTGTTTGATCAACTGACTGACTGATAGACACTGACTGATTGATTGATTGATTGAATAAATTGCTGATCAACTGACAGATTAAATAAAGAAGAATACACTGACTGACCGAATAAAGGATTGATTAACTAAATAAAGCTTTGACTGAACAATTGATGGAATAAATTGCCAACTGACTGACCTATTAAATAAAGGAATAACTGATTGATTAATTGATTATTTGATTACTTCATTAATTGATCGATTGATTGGTTGAATTTTCCTTTTGGGGCCGTACGTCCCTAGGCCCCCAATGACTCCGCAACTGGACGGTATTACCATATGGCTCCAACCAGGCACTCAACACATTACACTTAACACCCTTTCTACTCTCCCTTCCTCTCACATAAATCCTTCCCCTCCCGTTACACAAACCTCCTTCTTAGCAGATCCCTCACCAAAACACAAATGGAAAACACATGTGGGCTGCGGGGAACTTTTTCCGCCAAGCACCTGCTGGACCTAGCCAAAGACCCCTGCACGATTTAGCACCGGGCCTATGATTTAACCCATGAGGTACCCAGGGAGACACTCGTATTCCAGGTCACCGAGGTCAAGAGATAAGGTGGAAATTCCTCTAAATGGCCTCCACCCAAAAAACTGTGTTGCCGTGACAGCCATCTGGCCACCTGCCGACTTAGAAGGCAGGTTAATCACGGTAGCACGAGAGGAAAGGTTTAACGGCCAAGCAAAAACACGGACAACTGGTCTACATAGGCTACGGTTAGAAAAATATAGGTGATACATATGTGACCGTGCCCGAGAAAACCCTCACAAAGGCGGCAAAAAATCAAACTGGGTTTAATGTTGCACTGGATTTGCTGAATAATTAGGTAAAAACCATATGTTTCTATAACAAATACGAAAAAAGTTACAATTTTTAAACGATGCAGGTCTCTTAGTGGTTACTTTTGATAAATCACAAGTTAAAGTTTACCATAACTATAATATGACCTGATCTAAGTTGCCGTGTCTGAGGTCATAACCTGACCTAAGTTGCCGCGCCTGAGGTCATGACCTGACCTAAAATGCCGCGCCTGAGGTCATGACCCGACCTAAGTTGCCGCGCCTGGGGTCATGAGTATAGTAAACAGGAGCGTATTCATTTCGCCTATGAGGCGGCCATCAATGAAATTCCCATCAAAAATTCGTTAAAGTGAGTATTTGCACGACTTCGTTACTTGAATATTAATCCATGCACACGACTTCAAACTAGGGACCAAGGTGATATGTTCAGCGGGTCTACTGTACCCTTTTTGTAAGTTTTTGGTTGACCTTTTGACCTTTACATGAACTTTGTGTGATTCTTTGTATACAATGGTTCTAATTTGCTGTTGACGTCGAAACATCAATAAATGGCTAACTGAATAAGTTAAGTTTCATTCAAGGGCATTAGGCCTTTAACAAAATTGAAATGATGAATACTCAGACAGCAAAACTCTAAATAAGGATTTTCAGTTTGATAGTTGACACAACAAGGAATATAATAAACATACACAGAACTCATTTTGACCTCTTTCATGCCTATGTTTCTTAGTAAGTAAAGTATCCCATATCCCACAAGTGAGATATGGGGGAGGCGCTCACTTCCTTTTTCTTAGGCCCTTGAGCCGGCAGTGGAGGAATCCCAAGGTCCTGGACACGGGGCCAGCGCATCGCAGGACTTGTTGTTTACTTCCCAGCTTATGCTGGTACCAAATTGTACTCCTTGGTGACAGAGGCACAGTGTACACAAACAACTTGCCCAGGGTCGTTACATGGAGTCGAACCCGCAACCGCATGATCACTGACCAAACGCATACTGATAGACCACCGTGCCGCACTATGTTCTTGCATTCTTGCAAATTAACTTTCACGAATTAGTGAGTGATTCTCAAGCACAGTCATGGAAACAGCGTGTTAGCTACGGTGGGTGGTGTTTGGGATACATTTAAAGATACATTACACGTAAATAATAATGCCTAAAAGTATCACACGTACAGCATTCCAGTTCGTCGGAGTCGTCGCCACAGTCGTTGTCTCCATTGCACAGCCATTCCTTTGGAATACACTTGGAGTTGGTGCAGGTGAACTGATCCGGTTGACACGTCATCTGATCTAAAGGCAAAAAACCTCGATGTTTCAAACACAACTAAATCTGAAACCTAAACACAAAACACTGACCTACAAACAAAACCTCAACCTGCACCAAAAACCCTTCACCTAAGAATAACAAACCTTTATCCACATACAAAGGCTTAATAAATAAAAATTCTGTCTAAATAAACCTCGATCTAAAAAACCTCAATCTAAATACAAAATACATCAGTCTATTTATTGTAATACCACGGAATCTAAAACTTGAAAGACTTGACCTAAATAAAAAGACCTTGACCTAAATAAACAGACTCTGACCTAAAGACCTTTTGGTATCAAAAGAAAGATACTGATCTGATATACAGTAGAGGAATTGAGTCACCAGGCAGGACACCTACCGCAGTCGACTTCATCTGTGCCTCCCTCGCAGTCGGTGTCCCTGTCACAGACCCAGTTCTGAGGAATACATACGCACTCGCCCTGTACGGTGACCTCACATCTGTGCAGGTGCTGAGGACAGATGCAAGGAGATGTGTCACTTGAGCCAACTGGAAAAATGACAAAACAAACTTTCTGTAGAAACAGCATAGGCGGATGGTGACTTTGAAGTCTATCACCTTTGGAGTGTAATCAATTAGCCACTGGTAAGACGGGTATGAATGGAAAGATCAGAGAGAACAGCAACAAAGTAGATGACAAAAACACAGCATAAATGGTTAGCAGACGTTAAATATGTATCCTCAAAGCCCTGTTTTACATCTGCTTGACTAGAAAAACCGTCAACAACTCAGAACCCCAAAACAAAAGCCAAAGCAACCCCACCTAAGACCAGAAACTATAGTGAAACCACTCCGCCACAACCACCACCCCACCAATACACCACCGCCACTACCACAACCACTATCACCACAACTACCACCACACAACTCCACCACCACCCCACTATTCCACCAACCCCCCGCCACTACCACTGCAACACCCCTCCACCACATTATCTCTTGTGGCTCAGCATAAAGATGACATATGCACAACAAATCTGTACTAAATCTGTAAATCTGGCACATTCCCCTTGTGTTTTGTTATCAGAACTGGCCTTACTATAAGCAGCCTTACAGGAGATTCCTCTCTGTCTGTCTGTCTGTCTCTCTTTGTCTCTGTGGCTGTCTGTGTCTGTCTGTCTCTCATATCCTCCCTCCCTCCCTCCTGCCCTACATATATACACGATACACGATTTATAATGTGTGAATATATATTATATATATATATACGCACACACAAAATTGTGTATATTAGTTATTACTGTATATATACATATACATACTCTACATATATTAATAGCATAGTACACAGGATTTACAGTATGCGTGAATACCGCGATTGTGTGTAAGTATGCTATACATGTCAGAAAGGCCGAAAAGATACATCATTAGGAATTTGCATAAAAATCAAAAACGAGGAGACGTGCCTCAGAATACCCAATAAATATTACACAACTCAGCGGTGGGGTTGTTTGTAAGCGGGCTCCAAACGCGAGTCTTCGTGCCTGGGCGCAGGGTAACCCAGCCACATTTGACGGAGCAGAACAGCCATAGCCTTGTTCTGACACCGATTCAGGGCCAGACAGTGAACTGAATCGCCTACTAAGTCCCAAAATCCATACAATAGCCGAGGACAGCCGGGCGTAGCAGGGCACAGCTAGACCGTGGCTATGCTATCGGATCCAATAGATATTCACGGGGCTAAGTTAACATTGACAGGTGACGGACAGACAGACATCCGTGCAGGCCAGGCGGACGGCTCGCGCCTGAGGGAGAAAGTGTCCTTGCCGCCCAAGTCAGGGACTCAGTGTAATTTAGCTCTACTATAAAATGCACCAATATATTTATTTATATATATATATGCATATACAACGTATATATATACAGTTTGTGTGTGTGTGCGGGCGAGTATGTTTGAGTGTTTGTATGCGTGCGTGTGTTTGTGCATGTGTGTGTTTGTGCATGTGTGTTTGTGCATGTGTGTTTGTGCGTCCATGTATGTTTGTGTGTGTGCGTTTGTGTGCACGTGTTTGTGTGTCAGTGCGCGGGCGTCCGTGTGTTTGCATGTGTGTATTTGTGTGCGTGCGTGCATGTGTATGCGTGCGAATATGTTTGTGTGTGAACGTGTCTCTTTTTCTATTTGTGTTTGTTTGTGTATGTGTTTTTGTATTTGTGTTTGTGTGTTTGTGGGTTTGTGTGCGTACGTGTGCGTGTGTGTGCGTGTGTGTAGCTACTGAGACTGCTGTGCTTAAGTAAACATCTTCAGCCTGTCAAACATGCCCTGCTCATTCATGCACGGGAGGACGTTTCCTGTCCACGAGTGCATTCATTACAGAAGCAGACAAGTAGAGGAACAGGGTCGGAATATGGGGGCGGGTGGGGAGCAGGTTAAAACACGACGGGCATTGGGGAGCAGGGTAGGAATATGGCGGTCAGGTTAAATAAATGTGAATGTACCCCTAAGTGTTTTTCTAGAAGGTATGGTCATGTGATGAGGAGAAGAAGAAAACTGCATTAAAAGAATTATGACAGCAGACGTGGACGACAAAAGAAGAGATGGGGAGACATGATTCAGCAAGACCTAAAGCTCCTCAGACTGAAGAAAGATGATATTGGAGACAGAAACAAATGGAAAAGAAGGATTCGTGTGGCTGATCCCTCCCGTAGGAGGGACTAATTCCAGCCAGAATGAATGTTTTTCTATAGCGACTGTACGGCCTCAACCCTGCTCATTTTTCAATTAACTGATCGTGTCAGATCCTTCACCACCACTGCCCGTTTGAATGGTCTCATCTACGAGTTCCTAGGTCTCAATCTTGGAGACCCATGGTCTCAGGTCGCATCTCAGACTGCTTGGCAAACATATCGGTCTCGAGACAGGATGTCTTCAGTCTTGTTTCAGTCCCAAGTTTCTCGAACACCTGGTCGTAGGATGTTCAGTAATATTACATTACATTACATTCAATTACACAGCAATGTACGGACGTCGTCTGCTGACTACAGGTGGAACAAAAAGCATTCCACTTACTGTTAAATAATGCCATTAAAATAAAAATTGCAGCCTGACAACCCAGCCCAGCAAAACAAACACCGCTAGACGGCCTCCGTCTAACCCAGAATAACAATAACATCTGATTAATTAGATAAATAATTAAACAGACGCTCGAGACACCAAAACATAAAAGATAACTCTTAACGGGGACATCCAAATAAACGAAGATAATTGGGAATGTTCTAGAAAGTAATGTCTGGTGACAGCAGCCATCTACATGGCTATAATGTTTGTTACCAGCAGCCATCAGTGTGGCTAAAATGTCTGCGAACAGAAGCCATCAGTATGGCTAGAAAGTCCGTTGACAGCAGCCATCACGTGGCTAGAACGTCTGTTAACAATAGCCATCAGTATGGCTAAGAAGTCTGTTAACAGAAGCCATCAATGTGGCTAAAAAGTCCGTTGACAGCAGCCATCATGTGGCTAGAACGTTTGTCAACAAAAGCCAAGAGTGTGGCTAAGATATCTGGCAACAGCAGCCACCAATGTGGCAAGAAAATCTGTTAACCATCACAGTGGCTACCACGTTTAGTAATAGCAGCCGTCAGTATGGCTAAAATGTCTGTAACCAGCAGCCATCAGTGTGGAAAATCTAGCCAACGAACTAAGTAAACTGCAGCCAAAAAGTATTCATGCGAGCGTTTATCCTCTTCAATCAACAGCCTGAGAGAGCCAGCCCTGCCAGCCTCGGCACTAACGTGTTAACAAGTGCGTATTCTTAGCCTCGGAATATCAAGGGCAGGTGGTCAGACCTCTTCATTGCCACCCGAACTTCCAGTCAACTGTACAGTCGATGCACTCATTTTATTGCCGATTTCGCCAGGGGCGCTTTATAGAACAGAAAACTTGAGTATCTGTCAGGCTGGAATTTGCATATCAGGCGTCCGGACTGATAGTCGAACCACTTGATTACTACTTGGAATGCCAAACAGCGCATAGCATGCGAGATCTGAAGGATAGATAAGCAAGGGAAGGGAAGGGAAGCGAAGGCTAGGACAGGTACATGCTCAGCCAACATAAACAAAGATGTAACAAGACAACTTGGACCAAAAGCATCAGAGCTAACAAGAATATGAAGGAAGAACTCGATTGCACATCATGCCCACTGCCAAATGGTCTGTGTCTGTAACCAGTGGTGGTGGTGGCGATGATGATGATATGGTGGTGGTGGTGGTGGTGGTGGTGGTGGTGGTGGTGGTGGTGGTGGTGGTGGTAGTGGTGATGGCGGTGGTGGGATGGTGATGGTAGGGATGATGATGATGACGATGATGATGATATGGTGGTGGTGGTGGTAGTGGTGATGGCGGTGGTGATGGTGGGGGTGGTGATGGTAGGGATGATGATGATGATGATGATGATGGTGGTGGTGGTGGCAGTGATGATGATGATGATGACGACGACGATGATTAGAACCATAAAAGGCCACACAGTCTGGCTATAGGATACACTGGCTGCAGGTCACACCGATTCTCTCTAAAGACCAGACACTTTCTATCCGAGTCTCATACAGAGCCATAAAAGTTGACCTTAATTTCAACCTGGCTCTCAGGCCATCCTCCACAGACGACAGAGCTAACAAGAATATGAAGCTATGATCAAATCCAGAAGATGGTGGACAGCAAACTCGTGGACAGGTAGGTATACAGGTGGTAGGCTGACATTTCCTGCCTCCACAGGAACGGCAAAAATTCGAAGCACAAGATCATTAAGCTGCACTTAAGCCAAAGTGCCAGTGCACTTAAGGTTGCACTTAAGGTTGAAGTGTCGCTGCATATCGCCATTAACTTAGCACTCAGTGACATTAGTGGGTCACTTTATAGAGGATTAACAATTGAGACATGCAAAGTCCCAAATGAAAGCAATGTAAAGCTGCTTACCCTTTGAAAGCCTCCTACAAAAGACCCAGTTACATTACACTGCCCATTACAATTACTGTAAATTACATGCAACATGGTTTATGAATGCATTTATCTGGACATTTATATAGCTCCTTAAACTGTTGCTCTTGGATTAGCATCAATCTAAAAGCCACAAAATAAAATGCACCATATAAATGTCTATACAGTGCCTGGATATTTATATAGCGCCTTTTGTTGTGGCTGACCTGAAAGTATCATATTTAGACTGGGCTTCCCCAACGGATAATGATTTTTACTACAGTTTCACCTGAAGTGACCTATGACTGATGTTTCACCTGAAGTGACCTTTGACCGATGTTTCACCTGAAGTGACCTTTGACCGAAGTTTCACCTGAAGTGACCTTTGACCGATGCATTTGATAATGCTGCTACAGAAGTCGCCAGACCAGCTAAGATAACTATTATTTATTATTATTTCTGCATTTATTAAGCGCCACTATCTAACGACTGAGCATCAATCAAGGTCCCTACACAAACCGTCTCAGAGGAGCCTTCAACCCATACTCTCTGCATTACAAGCCGAACCTCTAACCAATCGGCTACCGTGCCCCACAATACTTCAACTGTGAGTGAAGGACTTGCTCAAGGTCCCTACACAGTAACTGTCTCAGAGGAGGCTCTTAACCCACACTAGATAATATGGCTGGTGACTCAGGTCATTGGACTGGGTTGTAACAGACACCAGTTTCTGAAACCGATGTCGTAATGTGGCTGGTGGATTGTAGGTTTTGGGTTAGGGTAAAGTAAGTAAGTAAGGAAGGAAGGAAGTAAGTAAGTAACGCATGTGTTAACACGCCATACATCCATCCACTGAGCAAGAAGTCGTAGGCATAGGTGGGTCAAAGGGGTCAAACAACATAAGAGAATATACAAATAGTTCTTAAGCTGCTCTACCAATATGTCTAGCAAGATATTTAATCTAATCTAATCTAATCTAATCTAATCTCATCTCATCTCATCTAATCTTCCGTAGTGCCGTAATCATATGATGCTTGAGGCAGATCAGTTTATGGTGGTGTCAAGTAAACTAGTAGTAAAAACTTGTAATCCGTTGGAGGAGTGCGGTTGAAATGTAGAGGTCTATTGATGTTGTCAATGAAGTAAACAGGGAGACTACTTCCAGATAGACAGCCGGTGCAGAACTGCTGAATCCACATTCTGAGAACTCAAACCGATAGTCCAACCGATAATTCAGACCCATAGACCGGGGTTGACCTGCATTCGAGTCAAAATTTAAAGCTTATCTGTTCCATTCTTCTTATATACCGTTGTGTGACTCGGTTTCCCTGACAACGGACCTGTAGAGAAAGAGATTCCAGTAATCTAGAGTTGAAATTAAGTCAACTTTTATGGCTCTGTATGAGACTCAGATAGAAAGTGTCTGGTATTCAGAGGGAATCAGTGTGACCTGCAGCCAGTGTATCCTAAAGCCAGACAGTGTGGCCTTTTATGGTTCTAATCATCGTCGTCGTCATCGCCATCATCATCAATCGACCTCTACTTTTCAACCGCACTCCTCCAACGGATTACAAGTTTTTACTACTAGTTTACTTGACACTGCCATAAACTGATCTGCCTCAAGCATCATATGAATATGGCACTACGGAAGATTAGACGAGATTAGATAAGATAAGATGAGATTAGATGAGATTAGATGAGATTAGATTAGTCATAAACAACCGTCGTTCCGTCGCATCTGTTGGGCTGTGGATGGTGTTGGGGATTTCTTGGACTGAAGTTTTCCTGTCACTGCTTTAAGTGGACAAATTCCAAAACCCCTTTGGTTGAACCCATAACCTGCGCACTATGTGGCCAACGGCATTTGGACACGTAATCAATAGGAACTGACTTAAGTGGCCTCATTCCCGCTGATAATTAACATTCTGACCATTTAATTACCATTCAAAGGAATGCCAACCGACTTTCATTCCGTTTTCCTCACTTAGGCCTACTGGTGATTACGATGATGATGATGATGATGACGATGATGGTGGTGGTGGTGATGATGATGACGACGATGAGGATGATGACGACGATGATGAGGATGATGATGATGATGATGACGACGACGAGGATGATGAGGAAGATGACGACGATGATGAGGATGAGGATGATGACGACGATGATGATGATGGAGTTCTCTGCCTGAAGGCAGGTCCATTGGCTTTATGCCACCCGGGGTGACCCGGGGATGAGATAAGTGAGGTGACTTCCCGTTGCCTTACTCACAGACAATTGTGGGTGAGCAACTTGTCCAAGGTCGCTAGGTAGTGGCTTGAGGCAGATTCAAACCTGCAACCCTCTAGTTACAAGACACAGACCACACCATTACACCACTGCGTCCCACTCTACCGGTAATAACTCTACTGGTAACAGCAACGAGATAATTTGCATAATCAACGACTTATTGGAGATCCATTTGCTTTCAAATGAACTCATTGTTCTTAATGAACTCTGACATCGCTTAAGCAACGGAGCAGCGCCCTCCAGGGGCACTTAGAAGGGAAATAAGGTGGTTAATATGGAGGATAGAGGGGAAACGAGGAGGAGGAGGATAAGGAGGAGCAGGAGGAGGAGGATGAAGAAGAGGAAGATGAAGAGGAAGAAAAGGAAAGGAGGAACAGGAGGAACAGGAACAGGAAGAAAGGAGGAAGAGGAAAGAAGGCAGAGGAACAGTAAGGGGAGGAAGAGGAAGAGGAGAAAGAGGAAAGGAGGAAGAGGATGAGGAGGAAGAGGAGGAAGAGGAGTAAAAGGAGTAAGAGGAAGGGGAGAAAGAAGAGAGGAAGAGGAGGAAGAGGAGGAAGAGGAGGAGGAAGACGCTGAGGACTTACATGGAGGAAGGTGAGGAGTGAAGGCGCAGAAGACGGAAGAGGAGGAGGAAGACAACATTGAGAAAGTGAGGAGAGGAGTAGATGGAGGAAGAAGCTGAGGAGGACAACACGGAGGACGGTGAGGAGTGGAGGAGCAGGAGGGAAGGAGGAGGCGGCGGAGGAAGAGAAAGACAATAAGAACGAAAGTGAGGAGAGGAGCAAGGAAGAGCAAGCTGAGGACAACAAAGTGAGGAGAGGAGAAGCAGGAGAAGGAAGAGGAGGGAGTAGGCACAGGAGGAGGACAATAGTAAGGAAAAGGGCAGCAGGAGAAAGTTGAGAATAACAACAAGGAGGACAGTGAGGAGTGGGAGTGGAGGAGAAAAAGGGAAGGAGGCAGCGGATGATGAGGAGGAAGACAAAAATGAGAGTGAGGAGAAGCGGGTTGAGAACACAGGGGAAGAAAATATGGATGACAGTGAGGAGTGGAGGGTCGGGATAAGGAACAGAAAAAGATAGAATGAGGGGTAGGATGAGGAGCAAGATGAAATGTAGGATGAGGAGTAGGATAAGTAATTAGGAGGATAAGAGATAAAGAGTAACACGCAGAAGAAGAGTAGGATGAGGAGGAGTAAATTAGGAGCATGAGGAGTAAGATGAGAAGTATGATGTGGAGAAGTAGGATGAGGAGTAAATTAGGCGGATCAGGAGTAAGATGAGAAGTAAGATGCGGAGAAGCAGGAAGAGGAGGAGTAAATTAGGATGAGGAGTAAGATGAGAAGTAAGATATGGAGGAGAAGCAGGATGAGGAGGAGTAAATTAGGAGGATGAGGAGTAAGATGAGAAGTAAGATATGGAGAAGTAGGATGAGGAGGAAGATGAAAAGTTAAACGAGGAGGGCAATCAGAAGAGTAAGGGGAGGTTTGCAAAGGAGGAGGTCAGAGTTGCTTAGCGTTGCCTTAGTTTTCGACAACGACCAGCAACGAAAAACATCCTACGACCCCTTGACCTTTTGACCTCAAAGTGCATGTCGTCTGGTCCGTTCGTCTGCTCAGTCGTGACGCGACATATCTTCCGATCGTTTGGCGATTGGTGGCTTTGCGCGCGAATCGAGCAAACGACCGAAGCCGCGGTCGTCTGCTCCGGCAAACGGCGCCCACGCTTAGCTAAGCGATTTGCGCCATTACGAATTTAGCACAGCCGATCGAATGTCAATCAGACGATTGCTGTTTATACATACCCACGTGATGAATGGATTATCACACTGGTTACCGTAAGACATCCAAGGAATATTATTGTGATGATGACGACGACAATTACAATGGCTATGATGAGGTTTATGATAATAATGATGATGGACTATGGTTTCACTTGAAGCGAGAATCGGTTGACGCCTTGTGCATTAGACACCGGCGCTACAGATTTACTAATTACAATGTTTACAATAATAAGTCGTAATTGTAATCGTAATTTCGAGATTTATACGGCGCCCAAAGAAAGCTAAGTCGCGGGAACAAGTTTAGTCACAGGCGCTCCATTAAAGCAAGAAGGGTTCGGTTCCAGGTCAGGATCCAACAGTCAGCTACGGTGGGAGGTGTTTGGAATTGAAGCAGCAGGACAGATAAGGGAAAGAAGAGGAATCAGAATTGGACCTATTGAAGAAGTAAGCTGCTTTCTGTTTTGAATGGAAGAAACAGTTTACATGTAAACAAAAATTCAGATGGAAACGTTCAGTTTATATGGGCATTTAGTTTACGAGAAAAACACGTAGTTAATATCTGAAACCGGCTTTCGGCCGACCCTATGGGGATGAGTGGAAAGAAAGCTTCCTCTGCCAGCTCAGCCGCTGATCCCCGTGGCCTGGAAAACTGTTACAGCTTGCGAAAACCGAAGGAGCTCTAGATACGTATCTAGGTCTCCTTGGATAAGCCCATGGGAAAACAGGATGCCTGGCGAGCGAAAATGATAAAGCAGGCCAACAGTCTTAGGCCAGTGGCTATGTGTGCCTATGAGCCATCCAACACCGACCTGCATTCCTTAATTCTTACCACCGAGTGCATCATTGACGTCTAAGCAAAAAGACTGTTAAATGTAAATGTAAATGTAAACGTTTTTCTATAGCGACCGAATGACCTTGACCCTGCTCATTTTTCAACGAATTAATCGGGTGAGATCCTTCACCACCGCTGCCGGTTTGAATGGGCGCCTCCCCATTTAAGGACTCCGTGTTAGCCTGTTGTGGTTCTGCCAATACTTCAGCTACAAGGACTTGGGTCATCACCACAGCGCTTGCTCGTGTTTTTTAACGCTGAATGGATGTCCAGTTGACCGGCTGTCTAGTCATCTGACCGTCCAGATGACTGTTTATCTAATATTATTATTTTATTATTACCTCAAAAGCGTGGGTAGCTGGAAAACATAACTCTAGTAGCTGTTTGATCATGCAGTGGACAGTCAGTGGGATTGTCCAAAGATGCCATGTGAAGAACCAAGTCGGGCTGCTAGAAGACCAGACAGAGAGACAGACAGAGAGAGAAAGAGAAAGAGAGAGAGGAGGGGGGAAGGAGCTGTTAGGGTGGGTTGTGTTTAAGCTGAGAGAAATGGGAATCCAGCGGAATGGATGGATTGTCCAGCTGTCCACGTCGTCCAGTTGACTTATTATTACGAAAATTGATTGGTTGTCCCATGGTCCAGTGGTAAGCTGTTTCTGCAAGCTGAAGTTATTATTATTTCTGCATTTATTAGGCGCCACTATCTAATGACTTACCATCAATTGATGGCGCCGAACAATTGTGAGTGAGGAAGGACTTGCTCGAGGTCCCTACACAGTAACCATCTCTAGAAAAACTCGAACCCGGACTCTTCACGTTACAAGCCAAGTGCTCTAACCAATAAGCTACCATGCCCCACAAAGTGTGAGGTAAGTTCTCGATGATGCTTACTTACTAACACCATAAAAGTTCAGGAGTGGTATTCAAAGTGTATTGGATTGGACGACAGTTAAGAGTGAATCAAGAAAAGAAATCCGAGTCCTGGTGACAGGATTTACTTTTTAGCCCCGGGGGACAAAAATAGCCTCCAACATTTCCTACCACGCCCATGACTACGCCTTCACGCGTCACCGGTCTAAGAGCAGACATGCGTGCAATGCATACAGAAGTATCTGGTAAGAGCAGGAGCCACTGCATTCTCACACATGTCCCCGAAACGAAGCTCAGCAACTGACCCACATCCAGACATTTATCGTTATGTTATACATATCAGTCTGCTTGTTCGTCAGTCTTCTTGATGTCAGTCCGGTAAACCTGTCTGTCAGTCTGCCAGTCTGTCTTTCAGTCTGCCACTCCGTCAGTTTTCCAGTCTATCTGTCAATTTGCCACAGTGTCAGTCAGTCAGTCAGTCAGTCTGTCTGTCTGTCTGTCTGTGTCTGCCTGTCTGCTTCTCCTTCCATCTTCGTCAGCTCTCCATTCGTCCTTCTGTCCCTGCCTTCCCCTCTCACTCCCTGTCAGTCTACCTGTCCTTCAGTGTTCCACTGTCTGTCATCCTCTCTTCCTGTCTGTCAGCCTGCCTGTCTTTCTCTAGCTCTCTCGATCAGTTTTCATTTCATCTGTGCCCATCTATCCACCCCACTGTCCCTTTACCTGCCCTCCCTCTCTCTCTCTATGCCCCTCTCTCTCTCTCTCTCTCTCTCTCTCTCTCTCTCTCTCTCTCTCTCTCTCTCTCTATCCTCCTCCCTCTTTCCATCTATCCGCCATCCCTTTCTCCTTTCCTCTATCCGCCCTCCCTCCCTTTATCCGCACTCCCTGTCTCTTCATCTATTCGCCCTTCCTCCCTCTGCCTACCTACCCTTCTTCTATCTGCCCTCTCTCTCCCTTAATCGGCCCTCTCTTTCCATCTATCCGCCATTCCCCTCTCTCCCTTCCTCGATCCGCCCTACCTCCCTCTATTCCCGCCGTCTGTCCGTCCGTGCCTCCAAGGCAGCCTATCCTATTACTCGTCTGCTCCGCGGAGCACTGCTTTCTCTCCCAACGGAAGGTCTGTCGGAACATCTGGCTCATCCCCCTTCTAATAATAATAATGATAATGATAATGATGACGATGATGATGATGATAATAAGACAATTTATATAGCGCCGTAGCGCAGCCGAGGACGAAGAAAAGGGCACTGTACGTGAGTTCAAAAATCAACTACAGCCATAAGATATCTTAAAAAGATGTGTATTCTGGACGAATACAACTCACAGTACCCACATGGAGCGCCACCTGGGACCCATAGCCAGTCGAAAGCCATCGTCTATGGCGGCTCTGTCGACGGGGCGCTACATAAATCTACTTCTTCTGACCACTCCCAAGTTGCAACGTCTTACGCAAGTAAGTAAGTAACACGCCATATGTCCATCGGCTGAGCGAGGAATCGTAGGCGTGGGCAAACACACGAACAATTAAATACACAACACATCAACAAACAAATAAAGGAAGACCCACAGCCACAAAGACAGACTCACAGACCGACGATTCAATCACAAGGACAGCCAGCCATACATATGGCACATAAACATAAAGGATACTCTAGTCCAAGCAGTCGTCACGGTTGTTGACAAAGACCTTGATCTCAATGCTTTATGCATGTATGTATGTATGTATTAATGTATGCAATAATGTATGTATTAATGTATGTATTAATGTATGTATTAATGTATGTATGTATGCATGAAGGCATGTATGTATGTATGTACTAATGTATGCAATAATGTATATATTAATGTATGTATTAATGTATGTATTAATGTATGTATGTATGCATGAAGGCATGTATGTATGTATGTACTAATGTATGCAATAATGTATGTATTAATGTATGTATTAATGTATGTATTAATGTATGTATTAATGTATGTATGTATGCATGAAGGCATGTTTGTATGTATGTATTAATGTATGTATGTATGTATGTATGTATGTATGTATGTATGTACATATATACATACATGTGTGTATGTATGTACATATATACATACATGTATGTATGTATGTATGTATATATGTACGTACGTACGTACGTATGTACGTAAGACATGTGAAGCCCATATATGACAATATTCCCATATGTGGGTTGCTCTTGGGGTTGCTTCTGGGTGGTAAAATAGTAAACACGCGCTAACAGGTCTGCCTTTCAACTATGCGTTCTCTGATAAAACCCTGGTGCAACTGACGATTCGCTTGGCCACCCAAGTAACCCAGAAGGAATGGTTTCCAGATGACAAAGGGAGTGCCACTGTTTTGCCTGCACTTCAGCCAAAGCTCCACCACACCAGATACTGCACCTCAGACGAGGACTTTGTTTCTCGAAGCATTCCGTCGATGACATATGGCGTGTTAATAAATTGAACTACTTACTTACTTACCTTACTTACTTACTTACAGTAAATGACAAACCGCCTTAGCTCATCTTGTCTAACCTTACTTAACCCAACCTTACCTAACACTACCGTACATTATCTAACCCTACCTTATATTAGACTGTGTGGAACAGTTTTCCTGACCATGTGACGAATGTGAATGCCCCACCCCTGGACACGACTCAAGACACATCTTTTTAAGATATCTTATGATTGTAGTTGATTTTTGAGCTCATGTACAGCACCTTTTTCTTCGGCCTCGGTTGTGCTACGGCGCTATATAAATTGTCTTATTATTATTATTACATTACCCTATCTTACCTAACCTTACCTTGCCATATTGCACCTGACCTAATCCGAATTTCCATTACCCTACCCATTTTTTACCCTACCTGGAGAAGAATAGGTTTAGTAATAAAATAATCCATCAACTCTTCAACATTCTACTTGAATTGATACATCCATGTAATAAAATACCTAAGTACATTACCTTACCTTTCCCTAACCATACCTGACCTAGGTAATTTATTACAACAGGCATCACAATTAGGCTTTACATTTAGGCATCACATCCGGTTATGAAACATACTTCCTGCTGATGACTAAAATTCCATGAGGCTCCATTGACCGACGCGGAGTAGAGAATCGAAACCAATCTGGACATTTGACGCCTTGAAAGAGGCTCTCAGAAGCATTCGTTGGCGGCCTTCGATCTGAAGTACCATCGTCTAATACCCAGATGGACTGTGATAATGACATCCAATACTGAAGAGTTATCTTTAGATACGTACATACATACGTACATACATACATACATATACGTACATACATACATACACGCATACATACATACATGCATACATACATACATATACATACATACATACATACATACATGCATACATGCATACATACATACATACGTACATACATACATAAGTACATACATACATATACGTACATACATACATACATACATACATACATATATGTACGTACATACATTCATAAGTACATACATACATACATACATACATAAGTACATACGTACATACCTACATACATATGTACATGCATGTACATATGTATATAGGTATGTATGTACATAAGTACATACATACATACATACATACAAACATACGTACGTACATACATACGTACATACATACATACGTACATACATGTACATATGTACATACATACATATATACATACATACATACGTACGTACATACATACATACATACATACGTACATTCATCAACATGTACATACATAAATACATATGTATGTACATAAGTACATATTTAAGTACATACAAACGATACGTACATTCATACACATGTACATATATATACATACATAGGTACATACTACTTACATACACAAAGCATTGTGATCAAGGTCTTTGTTTGTCAGAAATTAGAATGAAATACCAACGCCTTTGATAAGGCCATAGATTTGCTTCTGCACCTCAGTCTGGGTTCTGGTTTCCCTGATCACGACTCCTGTAGGTCTCCTTGCTCTGATCTTCTGGATTTTGACCGGACTTCTCCTGACTGGTTTAACTGAGGTGCAGGACGGTCTAGTGGTTGACATGCTGGACTGTCAAACCCAGATGTCATAGGTTAGAATCCCATTCAAAATTCCTCTTAAACTCGCCCCGCCTAGTAAATGCAGCTATATAAATGAGTATTTGTTTCTGTTTGTGGCTGAACATCTTCCTTTATTTGCTTTCTGAGTCATGCATCGTACTGTAGTGTATTGTATTTGATAACTTATGTAGCGCTTCTTACAGAACAAACTACTCAGAGGCGCTTCCAGCATAAGAACCCTGGGGAAATAAGAACGTCTTTAAACAACGAGCTGACTCAGCTCTTTCACCAAAAGAGACCCTTGCACGAAACGACAGCGGAAGGCCATTCCATGCATGTGTTTAATTGTTTCTGTGTCTGTCCATGCCTAAGATTCCCCTCTCAGCCGACGTACATATGGCACATTAACAAAAGCATTACTTACTTACTTATTTACTTACTTACACTGACCATAAACTATTGGTGGGAAGATCAGGTGCTGATACTTAGAAACCTGAGCCCAACGGATTTTCTGTTTCACCTGAAGGGCAATAAATAAAGCGAATGGAGGATATGCAGGCGCTATATAAATGACTGGTCACGTTACTAGGAGCCTCGGAGGAGCCATGGTGAAGGAAGTAACTGGCAAAAAGTCTTATCAGGTTCATCCATCAAAACTTTCATTGAACACAAGAGAATTTGCAGCTTTTAAGCAATGGCTGCTGACATCAAGCACTAGTGTGGCTAAGATGATTACAGACATAAAATGTCTGGTCTTCAGGTACATTCGATGTATCAACACCTAGACAATTCTGTCTTCATCGTTACTGTCTAAATGTATGCAGGCCACACTAAGTTTCTTACTAACTATAAAATTTAGTACGTGTCAGCATTCTGGATTGGCCTCTGTGAGGTTCACACAAGGCACTAAAAATCAAGATATATCCATAAATATGTACACATTAAGTTCCTCATAAAAGCAAGGTGTGTACTTTCCTACCAGACAATGGATACTATGAAAATACGCATATATCTAGTCCAATTCTGGGATTTATATGACACTGTTGTCTTTAAAAAGCCACACTGATCATGCTTTCCTACCAGATATTTGATGTAATGTCTGCGTGCATGCATGTGTGTCTGTGTGTGTGCACGTATGAGTGTGTGTGTGTGTGTGCGTATGTGACAGAGATTTCTGGGAACACTGTTGTCTTGTAAAAGGCCACCATGACCGCACTGTCTTATCAGACAATAGATGTAAACCAGAATTTCAGCTATATTTAGTGTCTAGTGTTTCCAGATACTGCTTTTAATACAGAGAGACAAACAGAAAGACAGAGAGAGGAGACAAAGGGACAGAGACATCTGTTGTATCCTTTGGCTGTTGCACCTGCACAACAGAATTACCATTCCAATAAGACAACTTTGCCTTACAGTACAGACTGCACAGCTCAATAACAATCTGTCTTTAAAGGCGCTATATAAATGCTCTGAATGAACGAAAGGAATAAATGAAGTTAAGTAACTAGAAACCCTCAATCCGCATTCATTACACCCGTATGCATACATGGGGTAGTTATGTAGGCCCCAAGACTGCTGCTCTTAAAAGCTTTTACAATGGGGTTGGTGACAAATGGAGCCATTCATTAACCCTTGTGTAACAGATCACATAGGGTTCATAAGCCACTTCCGGGTTATGTACGTGCTCCCTCTGACTGTCACATTTGCCCCTTGGGAGATTTTGTCTGCTTACTGCCCATGGGTTCAAGCACTATACCCAAACCAATACAATGAATTCATGCCAAATATTTTTGATAATATCTTATTAATGTTTCTTCTTCTTCTTTCTGGCGGGAATTAATCCCTCCTAGGGGAGGGAGGGGTCAGCCACATGAATCCTTCTTTTCCATTTGTTTCTATCTCACTCTTTTATAATGTCTTATTATTATTCATAACCTGTAAAAAAGACTTTCAACCTTATAAGCTTTTTAGCAACCTTTAAAGAACCTGTTACACTTTATAATCCTTTTAAAAACTTACACAGTCTTTGTGAAACCTATTTCTACAACTAAACAAGGCTAATTTAAACTCTGGCTCGGGGCAGACAACCAATGCAAACTAGGAAACACATATGACACATAGGAAACACATATGACACATAGAAAACACATAGGAAACACATAAGATACTGGTGAAGTAGGAAGGCAGGTAGGTGAGTGGGTTTTTACAAAACTGAAAAATGTTCACATGCAACACCCCACCAAAACTCCTTAAATATACAAAGAGCCTCCTGTCTTTCTCATCATGCATGACAAGTTTTCAAAGTAATAAATTCCTAAAGTCAAGAAAATTCTAAGGTTCTGGAATTTGATAGTAAATAGCAAACTTGAGAACAGGACAAGTGTCTGATAGCATCGGCAGAATCTTGTAGCAAACAAATCGTTCAGACATTGATTGATGTCTTAATTTGAAGATCACCAAGTCAGCCGCAAGTCGTGATTTCCCCATTTATCAAACCCAGTGGCAAGTCATTTCCCCATTCATTATACCCAGAGGCACTGAAGGGTACTCACGATACCCAACCAAATGTAAGCTGAGATATTCTCCACTCATGATATTCCCCTCTGATCATACCCAATGGTAAGTTGGAATATTGTCCACTGATGATACCCAATACTAAGTCGATATTTCCTACTCATGACACTCCGTGGTAAGTCAAAATATTCCCATTCATCATACCATACGATTAAGTCAAGATATTCCCCATTCATGACACCCAATTAAAAGTCCACACACTTCCAATTTATTGCACCTTTTACTTTGTAAAGTAACTTTACCCTACATTTATTACATACACTCATTAACTATATCCTACAGCATATAAAGCATATAAAGCGAGTGGAAACCATAACCCCTTAGAAACAGCCCCCATTAATACAATCCCATGCAACAGAATTCCTCAGTGGGATCCCCATCTGTCAAAACCATATCCCCAGAAAATAAAATGGTCTCTAAACTTTGACAGAATCAGGCCAGGGAAAAAGGGTATTTTATCCTACGATTCCTTGCTCAGCCAATGGACATATGGCGTGTTAACAAATGTCTGTCTTACTTACTTACTTACTTACTTAAAGGGTAAAAGTTTTTTCACTTCAATCATCAGTCGGTGTATTTGCCAATCCATTACGCCAGACGCCAACACAAGGCATCACTCGAGAACATTTCTATGAAGGTTTTTAACTGTCAGCGATGTCCAAATTGATTCTGAAATACCGCAGATGCTCGAAATGCCTGAAGAAAACAGGTCGATCAATCTACCTTAAACGCAAGAAGATGCAACAGGACCTGAATGAATGTTGAAACTTGTTTTGTCTGACCTCCGTTCTCATCCGTTATTTATACAACCGTTCAGTCATTTCAGGAATTCCCTTAATAGGTCACGATCAGCATACCTGCCATGACCTAATTTCACTTGCCCCGTGGAAATGTGGACTTCAAACTGAGGCCATGACAGTCACAATTAGGTTATAGGATAATGAGGTCAGGGCAAGTGGTCAAAATTAGGTTATTACAAGGAGAATACCTCATTCTTATAAAAACCTAAGTCTGACCACTTGCCCTGACCTCATTATCCCTGTCATAACCTAATTTTGACTGTCAAAAAAGTGTGGCATTCAAACCGAGGCCATCTCGGTTTGAATGCCACACTTTTTTGACTGCCATTCCTGATTTTGAGTATCACATTTTTACCGATGTTCATAAAGTAGCCTTTTGATGACCTCCTTGCCTAACAGGTTTATCTGTACTGTTCATATAAGCATAGTGTGTACCTGAGTACAGTGTTTGTTGGATGTAGTGTACTTTGGGCATAGTGTAAACGCTGACATGAGAATTTGGCAGCATTTCCTCTGAAGTAGTAGATGTTCTGAACAAAGTTTGTTCAGGCTTAGTGATTGTGGGTATAAGGTATGCTTGGGAATAGTGTTTTTTGGGGCCTAGTGCTTGTTTGGGCATAGTCTTTGTTTGGGCCTAGTGTTGTCTGGGCATAGTGTTTGTTTATGCAAATTGTTTGTACTTTGTTATTTTGGCATAAATTCATTGTATTGGTTTGTGTATAGTGCTTGGAACCATGGGCTGTAAGCTGACAAAATCTCCAAAGGGGCAAATGCAAGTCAGGGGGAGTGCACACATAACCCGGAAGTAGCTCATGAACCCTATGTGATCTATTATACAAGGGTTCATGAATGGCCCCAGTTGTCACCCAACTCCATTGAAAAAGCTTAAGAGCCACAGTCTTGGGGCCTACACAACTACCCCACATGCATACTTAAAAAAATAATACAGTACTATTACAGCAGACAAACTTAGAGTCACATAAGTAGCTCACAGCCTCCTACCACCAGTTACCACTTGGATCTGTATAACATGGATTTACCCACTTTACATGGAAAAATCAACTGCAAATGGCAAGACATCATATGCACATTTTGCCAACTTTTGATCTAGACTTTCGTTGGGTGCTGTAGAAATCTCAGGATTACGATTACGATTACAAG
>OZ029921.1:24915890-24964106 GCA_964023275.1 Norana najaformis
AGACACTTATGTAACTAGAATGTACACATGTTGCATATTACTGTTTGGTAATAAAGCACATGGATAGACAACAACAATCAAGTCATGGACTGAGTTACACAAAACAAAGACAGAAGCAGATGGTACAGAATTGTCCGTTGTGCACCAAACCTCGGCTCAAGGACGGCTGAAGACAAGAGAAGACAATAAAGCAAAATCACTGTGACTTGTTTTAATATTTCTGATGCTGTATGCATATTAAGTTTTTCTTGTGTTCTTAAATACTTGTAAATCGAGGTACAATTAGCTATTGGTTAATAAAGAATATACTTACTTACTTACTTACTTACCTGTCACTCTTAACAAGTAATGTCTGCAATCAGCAGACACTTATGTATCTAGAATGTACACATGTTGCATATTACTGTGCAATTACTTACTTACTTATAGCCAGACAATAATATGGTCTACTTAGTAATTTGATAAATATTTTCTGACTGTAGGCAACAATGAATGCAAATTGACACCAGACAGTTTACATCTGTTGGCATTCTAGCCACTAGTGCCTGATAGGTAGGTATTTTTTGCTTAACCATGCTGTGTCATAAGTAAACGAAGATGATTAGCATCGCCTCCTCCTTTATCCAGGCTTGGGACTAGTACCACGGTGTACGGCAGTGGCGGTGTTTAGTGCCTGCTAGTACCAGCCATTACTTTTAATTGCAATCAATAACTGATTGATTGATGTAAGAAATGAGGGCTTACCCTGACCCTTGATAGAACCTGAGAATAAACAGTCCCTGAGGATTTCTACAGAACCTGGAATAACCTGATCTGAATACCGAATAGCCAAGTATGAAAACAAAGGCTGTCAACCAACAACTTCAAGCAGGGAAGCTCAAGTACAGGAGAAACTCCTTATACAGTTGTCTTTGGAAGCCATATGAAGAACCGTTTTATAATGAGGTCATGTTATGGGTTTAGTTTCTTTAGTTGAACTAATTTTGGAAGCCATGTCTCTGACCTTGTTATACAATACAATATAATACAACTAAAATTTCTTAATGCCCTCCTTACAAAGTTCAGAAGGGTACTTGAAGCCGGGTTATATGTAGCTCTAAGAATCATAAGCAGACTGAAAGAGGTAAGTTTTCAGGTTAGAGTGAAAGACAGCTTCTGTAGGCGAGTTGTGAACATGTTATATCAGAATTTGTGTTATAATGAAGTAGGTAATAATGAGTTTCTGGTGTAGTGTGGAAACTACTGTTATGTTGAAGAATACTTCCTCATAAGTAAGTAAGTAATGCATTTGTTAACAGGCAATATGTCCATCGGCTGAGCGAGGAACTGTAGGCACAGATAAACACGCAAACAATTAATACATAGCACCCTATAGTTTGTAAATTCTAATTCTTCATCATCCGTCTTAGACTTTCATCCTATTTCTTCAATACTTTCAGCCAACAAATCTTGCAGAAGTTTCCAAACTCATCTTATCCTCACCAAAAAAGCTCTCTCCTTGACATCATTCCTACATCTCTTCTGAAGAGTGCTTTAATGTCCTGGGTCCAACCATTAAATCAATAATCAATTTCTCATTGCAAAATATGGCATCTTTCCCATCTGCTTTTGTTCATGCCATAGCTCATCCTCCGTTAAAGAAACCTATTGACCCCGATGACCCGTCCAATTACAGACCCATCTCAACTTTGAATTTTGTATCCAAAAATTCTTTAAGGGGTAGCTATGAATCATACGCAAATACAACTATCTTCCAACTCGCTAATCTCCCCTTTCAACCTGAATACCGTTAGTTTCATTCAACAGAATCTGACCTTCTCGCTGTACATAACAACATCTGTTCTATGGATAAAGGTAGGGTGACAACATTTGTACTTCTAAACTTGTCTGCTGCTTTTGACACTGCAGGCCATTCTCCTCTTTCGTATTGTCTCCAGCACACTGCTATGGCGTTTCTGGCCCCGCCCTGCATTGGTTTGCTACCCATCTTGGCCCACGCATACAAATGGTATATTTACTTGGTAATTATTCATCTAGTGCTTTGTTGACATGTTCCATCCCACAGGGCCCTGTGCTTGATCCTCTATTGTTTATATTATACGCAGCACCACTTGGTACATTGCTTAAGAATCATTCAATAAGATATCATTTTTATGCTGATGATACTCAGATTTACATTTCATTTGACAGTTTGTCTTGTCACTCGTCTGTGCAGCTGTTGTCCGCCTTTGAGGAGCTGCAGTCTTCGATGGCAGCTAATAAATTCATCCTTAACCCCTCAAAAAATAAATTTCTATTACTGGGCATTCCACAACAACTTCTGAAGTTTGAAAGACTTCAATCTTTAAAACTGGATGATTCGTTTGTTCAGTTTTCTGATGCTGCTCCTAACTTGGGTGTTGTTTATGATTCTGCCATGTCTCTCGCCAAACATGTAAATGGCATTTGTAAGTTGTCAAAAATGCATATTCGTCACATATCTTCAAGGATATCTCTGGGAAACGCATCTGTGTCTAGTCACCCAGATTACCGTTACTTGCTTGTTACTGGTATCACAAAGTGAAACATGCAGAAGCTCCAGAATTCAGAATACACCAAAAAATGAGCATATGACCCCTTTACATATATCTTTGCATTGGTGAACAGTTCCTTACTAACTAGACATTTGGTATGTGTCAGCATTCTGGATAGGCCTCTGTAAGGTTCACACAAGGCATTATAAAAAAATCAAGATATATCCATAAATATGTACACATTGTGTTCCTCATAAAAAGCAACCTGTGTACTTTCCTGCCTACTACTGTTCACCAAAGGATTTGTGTCAAACTGGGGCTTACAGTTTATAAAAACACTGAACTCTGGCCAACCAGAATACTTTAAAATCAGTCCTCATTCCTAGATTTATTCAGCCAGATCATCTGATTGCCTTTTTCTGGTCATACCTAAAACTAGAACTGTTCTTAGTGAACGGGCTTTTTGATTGCTGGACCTACATCTTGGAACTCTCATCCAGTATCTATTCATTCTGCTCAGTTGCTTCTGTCATTTCATTCTCAACTTAAGACTTAATCTTTTTCAGATTGCTTATCCATCATAGGCTGATTTTCTGTCATAGTGAACTGATCTGGATATCAACCAAATTGTCACTTGGTTCTGTTGATCCATCAGCTGAAGACTTGTGCATTAGACACTGGCACTATAGAAGTTACTAATTAATTAAAATAACAAACTAATTAATTAAAATAATAATCATACACAAGCCATTCTGACAAACAGTAACGTTTTACCTCTTGAGTTCAAAGTATTTATTTCTGGTTTAAAATCTCCATTTCAATCAGATAAACCCATGGAACAGAAATCGTGCAAACATCTCTCTGCCCTTGTGGGAAATCTTAGCCCCAAGCCCATAGCCAAGTCCCTAGATCGACAGTCCACTGACAGACTATCACACACCCCTTCAACTCAGCCAGAGGATGAAGGCAAAAGAATTTTTAAACATTAAGAAATTTTTAAGCGTCTTTCTTCACTGGCCGGAGTTTGAACCTGCGGCATCTATACTGGCAATCTGTCTACCTAACCAAAGGCTTGTTGTTGTGTACCCTTAACTCTGACAGCTATGGCAAGTCTAGTCAATCATAAATCATCATCAAGGCCTTTGCCAATCTCAGGGCAAAAAGAACCAATTCCACTTCCTCCATGGGGTGAACAAGTATCCTAATCATTTGAGTTTTTGATATAACAGCAACATGGCAGGCATTGCGTGAGTGTGTCTGTTTGTACTTCTCTGTACACTTGTGTGTGTGTGCGTGTCTCTGTGTGTGTGTGTGTGTGTGTCAAACTGCCTGTCACACTCTTTGTCTGTTGCTCCTCCACGTCATTGTCTGTTCCATCTCTGCAGCCCTATCACTCTCCATCTTTCTGTCTGTCTGCCTGTCTGTCTGTCTCACTCTGTACTTGAATCAAGCCCTTGCCTGTCTGACTGCTTGCGGTACTGTCTATTTCTCACTCTGTGTGTTTCTCCTTGTCTCACTCTGTCCTTACACTGTCTGTTTAGCTATTTCTTTGTCTCTTCTTGTTTCAGTTTGTCTTACCTCAGTCTGTCTATCCTTGTCTCAGTCTGTGTGTCCATCCTTGGCTCTGTCTGTCCTGGTCTCAATCGTTCTGCTCCTGTGGTCCTTAGCATTCCTACGAGTGACAATATGCGCCTTTAACCATCAGCAATTATGATAATTGCATCAGCATCCGACAAGTGAAACATTCAGACAAACATCACGCCATAGTAGCACACCAGTTTACAACAGAAACACACGCAATTGACATACAGGTCAGACAGACAGACACACACACACACAGACAGACACACATACAGACAGACACACACACAGACATATTTACAAGGATAAGGACGACAGAAACCATAACAAGCAGGGAAACAGGCACATAGGCAGATAGATAGCAGAACAGGGACAGACAAGACAGACAGACAGAAAGACAGACAAGGATACAAACCAACATCAACCAAAACAAACAGGTAGACAGACAACCCATGGACAGACAAAGAACCAGATCTCATCCGTACTACAGGGCTCTATAATTCATCTTATTATTATTATTATTTATTATTATTTATTAATTATCATTATCATTATAATTATCATTATCATTATTATTATCATTATAGACAGACAGAGGCACCTGGATCTTAACTGTGTACAAACCAAACCAGGATGTCAACACTGAGCCACGGCTGACTTTGGGCAAAGACCAGCACCATTGTTTGCCATCAAGAACACAATTACACCCTATTTCACGTTATCTACCGCAATTAATTGCTGTAACAGTTCAGTCCAAGATAACAACTGTTCCGTCAAAAGAAAAAAGCGGCTTACTTCAAAGCCTCAGTGCCCTAATTAACGAAAACAGATAGTTCTGCGTTTTTGACAGCTTATACCACTCTCCAAACACAGGCGCTTGGTTCACGGACCATAGCAAGTCAAGTTGAACTGAAGAGGCCAACTGCTAGTTGCTAGATGGATTCAGTTAGCTAGTTGAGTGTTAGCACTGGAAAATGATGCAAAACATAAGTAGCAGTTGCACTAAATTAGCCAAACGACAAGAATTGTATTTTTAGGTAACATGGAGAAGGTGGAGGTACTGATGCTTGGAAAACCCAAATGGAAATACCATAAGGAACATTAATGAACATTTCTAAGGAAAAAAGCATTGAAATCATTTCCATTGACATCATTACATAACATCTCTGCAAGAATATTAAAGAATATTTCCACGGCAATCATAACTGAGCATTTCCAAAGCAAATGTTAAGGAACATTTCCATGTAGATATCTATAAAAAAATAGAAGGAGTTCATTAAAGAACATTTTCAAAGACAACTGTAACGAACATTTATGTGGAAGCATTAAAAAGATTCTTCCTACGAGTGCAGTAAAGAAACTTTCTGCAGAGAATACTGAATATAGAGATCACTGGAGAATATTTCCAAACAGAACTTTAAGGAACATCTCCAAAGAGTTACTTATACTGAAGCACATTTCCATTGAGATCAATGGAGAAAATTTCCAAAGTGAACATTTAAGAATATTTCCAAGGAGTGCATAAGAACATTTCCATAGAGATCAATAGAGAAAATTTCCGAAGTGAACATTAAAGGATGTTTCCAAGGAGGGCATAAGAACATTTTCACGGAGATCAACAGAGAAAATTTCCAAAGTGAACATTTAAGAGTATTTCCAAGGAGTGCATGAGAACATTTCCATAGAGATCAATAGAGAAAATTTCCGAAGTGAACATTAAAGAACGTTTCCAAAGAGTGCATAAGAACATTTTCATGGAGATCGTTACACAACTGTCTGAGAAGTGTCGCACTTTCTCAACAGAGCCCTCGATTTTTAAGTTGTTTTCCTTCTCCACAGTTAACCAAGAATGCAACACGTGGCTTTAACCTCTCTGGCAGATTGGCCGTTGCCTAGCACCAAAACAACCCTTTTCCCCATTTCCTATGTCTTCCCGCCACCCCTCTCCTTCTCCCTCCCTCTTGGACTTTTGCCAGTACACCGAGGCAACAGGGAAACAACTGCATAACGGTTGCTAATGTTCAGAACAGCTGCGGACCGGACACTGAATCAGGTGCTTGACCAATCACCCAGGTCACATAAAATTTCGTCCGGCCACGAGCACCCAGCTTCCTCCCCATCCAAACTCAAAATACGCCCTTTCCTTAACTCCACCGGCCTCCTAGCAACCGAAGAAGACAACAAGACAACATAGTGTTAGCTCACATGTAATCAGGTCATTTAGCAGCTTTCTTATCTGCATGTGAACTCACATACATCGGATTTCAACTGTTACTCAAGTACATTTATGTCTCTGCCTGTCTGTCTGTCTGTCTGTCTGTCTCTCTGTCGGTCTGCCTGTCTGTCCATGTCTGTTTGTCTTCCTAATTGCCTGCCAGCCTTTCAATCAGTCAGTCAGTCTGTTTGTCTGCCTTTCTGTCTGCCTATGTCTGTGCCTTCCTAATTGCCTGCCTGCCAACCGAGTCTGTCTGTCTGTCCTTCTGTCTGTCTATGTCTGTTTGTCTTCTTGCTTGCTTGCCTGCCTGCCTATCAGTCTGCCCGCCTGTCTGTCCTTCTGTCTGTCTGTCTTTTTCTGTTTGCCTGCCTGCTTGCCTTGTGGCATGTCTGCATGACTTTCTGCCTACCTGTCTATATGTCTATCCGTGTCCGTCCATCAGGCTTCCTCCCTTCCTGTTTACACCCTTCTTTCTATCCAAATCCTTAACCAATATATAGTACAACACAGGGCAATACTGAATTACAATACATTACGTACTACTGTACACCACAATACAATAGAATACAATACAATGCAGTACACGTGTATTCTAAAAACGCAACACAGTACAACATGTGGGGCACAATTCCACAGTGGGGGAGGGGACATGGCGGTGGTGGTTCCCAGTGGTTCGTGGGAGAGCTTTCCACACTCAAATAACTAATCTAATTTGGAAACTTCACCATAAAGCACGAGGCATCAGTCAATGGCCACTTCGCCTAAGAAAAACCAGCATTCGAAAGCCACGGTCCCTTGGAGAGAGAAACGGCAGAAATCCAGACTAGATTAGATTTAGATTAAGTCAGATTACTTATGAATTGATGTTTCAAAGAACTTCTCAAAGTCAAAGGTGCTCTGAGTTCTAACTTAAATGATGACTAAGTAAGTATGTAAGTAAGTATGTAAGTAAGTAGGTAGGTAAGTAGATAGGTAGGTAGGCAGGTAGGTAAGCAGATAGGTAGGTAAGTAGGTAAGTCGGTAGGTAGGCAGATAGGTAGGTAGGTAGGTAGGTAGGTAAGTAGGTAAGTAGGTAGGTAGGCAGGTAGGTAAGTAAGTAGGTAGGTAGGTAAGTAGGTAAGCAGGTAGGTAAGTAGGTAGGTAGGTAAGTAGATAGGCAGGTAGGTAGATAAGTAGATAGGTAGGTAGGTAAGTACAGTATGTAGGAACAAACGTAAGCAAGTAGGTAGGTAGGTAAGTAATGCAGTTGTTAACACGCCACATGTCCATCGGCTGAGTGAGGAATCGTAGGGGTGGATGGGTCACATCCGTCAGACCACAGATTAGATGTTCCATCCAGACATTAGCTGCGGGACACTAAGGCTATTTAAGCATTTGATAACCAGCAAAGTAGTTTTTGCAGCGAAATGCGTTGCAGATAATTTTTTGAAATTTTTAGCCCGAGTAACATGATGCTGACCCCTCGGGACTTAAAAAAAGGCGCTGGATAAATGAAACGTCTGGTTTGGCTAAATCTTGACAAGTTCTGGCAAAGAGCAAATGCCGCTGACGGCAACAACAGGAAAGTGATTGATTGCAAACGATAAGCGCTGCAAAGATGGCATTTTTATTATCATCATCGTCATCACCACCGTCATCATCATCATCATCATCATCACCATCATCACCGTTATTATCATCATCGACGACATCATCACCACCGTCATCATCATCATTAACATTATCACCACCGTCATCATCATCACTAACATCATCAGCATCATTACCACCACCACCACCACTATAATTATCATCATCAACACCATCATCATCAACACCATCATCAACACTATCTCCATCATCATCATCATCATCACCACCACCACCATCGTCATCCTTGTCATCATCATCAACACCATCACCATTACCATCACCACCATCGTCGTCGTCATCATCATCATCACCATCACCACCACCACCATCATCATCATCATCATCAATCAGATATTTACACTGTGACATTTTGTCCTTTCACCTCAAAGGCGTGAGCAGAAGGAAACAGTTAAGCCTTCAATTGTTTGCTAGAAGAGAAAAGTGACAGAGAAGAGCCCTGCAGAGCACAGGTAATAAATCCCATACATGCGGACCAGCGAGCGTGGAATTGGCGGAAGAGGAGGCAGATTTTGTCAACGGAAGAACAAATTCCAGCATTGGGGGGGACAAAGAGAGGAAGACTCCCCTTCCGGGGGCTAAATAGGCCACTGATGTTTTCAGTGGCCGAGGAGGAGTATCGGTGCTTTACAGCCGTTTATATCTCCTTCTGAAGCCGCCTGTAGCAAACAGAGGCACATCTCCCATCAACACCACATTAACCCCATCTGTCCACAAGACGCTTTGCACGCCTGAAAAACTCCCATCAGCCGGTCTGTCATTCAGGCAGGGAACCAGTCAACAGGTCTTTGATCAGCCCAAGAACTCGTCAGCTGTTCCATTGCACGAAAGTCATCTGAACAGCAGAGGTAGCTTACCATTCGACCGACCAATCAACCAGTCAAACAATGAATCAGTCAGCCATGTAATCCTGAGTCAATCAGAGAGCCAGTCAGTCACTCAACCAACCAATCAGCAACCAGTCAGTCACCCAATCAACCAATCAGCAATCAGTCAGTTATCCAATCAACCCATCAGCAACCAGTCAGTCAGTCACCCAGTCAACCAATCAGCAACCAGTCAGTAAGTTACCCAATCAACCAATCAGCAACCAGTCAGTCAATCACCCAGTTAACCAATCAGAAACCAGTCAGTGAGTTACCCAATCAACCAATCAGCAACTAGTCAGTCACCCAATCAACCAATCAGCAACCAGTCAGTCAGTCACTCAATCAACCAATCAGCAACCAGTCAGTCAGTAACCCAATCAACCAATCAACAACCAGTCAGTCAATCATACAGCAAGCCAATTAATCAGCGAACCAATAAAACAGTCCCATAAATAGACAAACATAAAAGCCAACCGTATACAAATTATCCTATACATACACAAATATAGTCATGTAGCATACACACGCAAATGCACTATTCAATCAAGCCTGCAGCTGTTCACATAACTGTGTAAAACAATACCATCTTGATCAACTTAGCACGAATTCTCTTTAACACATTATCCATAACTCACACACACTCTCTCTCTGTCTCTGTCTCTGTCTCTGTCTCTCTCTCTCTCTACCAGTTTAATCTCAACATTTTTACCACTGTAACCCATATCTTCACCTCGTTAACCTCTGTTTTACGAAGTAAACCCGAACCCTGCCTTTACAACCTCAACTCGGATATCTTAACCACATTAACCCCAACTTTATCCACAGCATCTTAACTTCAACTCTGTTTTACCACTTCAGCGGATATTATTACCATATCAACCACAACTCTGTCTTTACCACCTTCACAACAACTCTAATCTTTTCCAGCTGGATGCTAATTCTACACTTCAGTTATACACAGCAGGAAAAAACAAAAAATGCCATTCATTCAAACCCCAACTTTCCCACCTCCACCCTCCCAATCTTCCCTACCTTCCTCAGTGTCTCACCCAAGTCTACTTCCCTCCTGTTACTACATTCCACCCTTACCTTTCTTAAATCTACCTTTCCAACCTTCCCCAGTCTCTGCCAGCTTCTCCCCTCCCTACCTACCTTCCCTCTCCACCACATTCCCACCTCATCTTTCCCTCCTCCTTGCCCAATCTCAACCAGCTCTTCGCGTCCGTCCCTCCCTCGCTTCCCTTACGCCCTTCCTTCTTCCTCCAATCCACTTCATTCCCACCCGATCTTTCCCTCCTCCGCCTTCCTCAGTCTCAGCCAGGTCCTCCCGTCCCTCCCTCTCTGCCTCGCTTCCCTTCCTTCCTTCCTTCCTTCCTTCTTCCTCCAATCCACTTCGTTCCCACCCCACCTTTCTCACCTCCACCTTACCAGCCTTCTCCATCTCCCCAGTCTCAGCCAGCTCCCTCCCTACCCGCTCCACTTCATTCTAACCCCACCTTTTCCCTAATCTCCGTCTTCCCCTTCCCCAGTCTCAGCCACCTTCTCCTCTCCCTCCCTACCTCTCTCTTCCCCTCCCTCAACTCTCTTCTCCGACGCAGATAAATAGGAATTATCGAAGCAAATCTAAAACCGCAAATGACGGGAATAAATCTTTCCCACAACAAAATTACACTGGAAATTAGACAGAGAGTTCACACACCTACTGCTCCGAACACCGCTTGCCTACATCGAGTCAAATATGCCTGATAACTTCAGACATTAGTGCGCCATGAGCAGCACTTGTATGCAGGGCCACACTACAAAGACTGTCAATTTGTTGCTATTATCTAAAATTGCTAATAACTAAATGTAGTATTCAGATCTTCTTGAGGAGGTCCAGATGTGTTTCTGATCACAATGCCCCAAGCCCCGGGTTAACAGTATTTTTGAAAATGAAGCATAGTCTCTTCAGCTACCCCAAGAAACGGCCACGGGATGAAGCACTAACAACTTCATTTTCTTCGCCTCGGCATACGAGGGCGGGTGGCCAGTCCTCTTCATTGCTGCCTGACCTTCCCATCAACATCTGTATCGTGGTCATTTTATAACCGAGTTTGGTAAGGTTAGTCAGTTAGTCAGTAAGCAAGTAGCCTATTTGCATCTGACAAGAGCACAGGCATCACAATGTACAGATTGATCACATCATATGTAAACTTGTTTATAACACGGGCAAATATAAAAGACAGACGTGTAAAACTAAATATAACACACATGAATCACAAAAAATAAAGACACATGAATCACAAAAAATAAAGACACATGAATCACAAAACTACTTTTAAATAGTTTAGATTCAACAACAAGTAGCACAAAGAGGGCATACTTTCGGCATGTGCTATGCAAAGCCTAGAGAAAGAGATCGTCCACGGCACAGTTCCTGGATCCCGAGCTCGGGGAAGATCCAAGATGACCTGCATAGACAACAACATTAAGTCGTGGACTGAATTAACGTTTGACCAATTTTTACATGAGACGAAGGACAGAAGCAGATGGCACAAAATTGTCTGTGGTGCAGCCAATCCTCGGCTCGAGGACGGTAGAAGGCAAGACAAGACAACAGGGTGCATAAAAGCATAAAAAGGTGTCCTCTCTTGCGAGAAGAGTACTTGCCCCCACGAATAGCCAAGGAAGTTACAACACTTGTGCTCAGTAAAACCCATTCCAATCTGAGTTACGTTGAACCCTGGCCACACTACTGTTAAGCGTGCAACCAGACAAAGCTACAGAAACACTGGCAAAAATCCTGGTGTTATTATGATGACGTACAGGGTGAAAGAACGGCAGAATGAAACAAGAGCATGCCAATAATTCCCATCGGAAAAGCTTCAACTAATAAAAGGCGGACTCTTTTTCAAAACCCGATAGAGAGATTCTGGTATCTGAGAAGGTTTCAATCTTGCAAAAACCCTCAGGAGCACTGGACCCAGAGAACATTAGTAACTAGGCAGAAAACGACAGCAGAATTTACAAAGAACGTCAACCAAACAGTAGAATTATGCCTAACAAGGAAAAATAAACCTAAAAGGAACATGAACCTACTCTACATGGGCACAAATCTAACACTAGACACAACACAAATTTCTGATTACAATTACAATTACAAGCGACCACGGACTGATGCCTTGGGCATTACGATAATGGCGCCATAGATTAGGTTCATCTGATTACTTAATTAGCCTCCTAGCATGCTGCGTACATACCTACATACCTAGAAATTTACCGAGCTACATGTATTTACATGCCTACGATTCATCGCTCAGCCGATGGACGTTTGGCGTGTTATCAACTGTCTTACTTACTTACCTAGCAACTGATGTACTTGCTAACTTATTTACTGATTCAATTGATTGATGTTTTCTAGAAAAGTACAAAGGAACCAAGTTCCTCTGAAGGACCCATGGTTGGGACTCCATGTCTGCTTATCAGCAGCCGAAGGGGACCAGCTGTCTTCACGGAGATTAAGCCCACCCATCTTCCCGCTTCCTCATTCCACAAACCCATCCCTCCTCCCCCACTCAAAACCACTGTCTGCCAATAGCAGACACTAGTGCTTCTGGGACATTCACCAGCATTGGTTGTCTGGTTTTACAAGAAGGGAAGCAGGAACACGACATGCGAGGAAAGAAAATGTTTTTGCATTTTGTACCTGTACTCGAATATTCATTTCTGGTGGCGGGAATTTCTGGAATGCACTCTGACAATGTATGTATGTATGAATGTATTTATGTATACAAGTCAATGTATGTATGTATGAATGTATTTATGTATACATGTCAATGTATGTATGTATGAATGTATTTATGTGTACATGTCAATGTATGTATGCATGAATGTATTTATGTATACATGTCAATGTATGTAGGTATGCATGTATTTATGTATACATGTCAATGTATGTATGTATGCATGTATTGTCTGCTATTGCCTGTATGTACGTATGTATTTATGTATGTATGTATGTATATATGAATGTATATATGTATGTTAGTACATATATATGAAAGTATATATGCCTGCTTTATGTATGTAATATGTATGCATGTTTTCTCACATATTTATATATTTATGTATGCATGTATGCACAGCATGTATGTACAGTAGGTACATAAGTATACAAGTATCTGTGTGTGCATTTGCGTGTGAGTGTGATCTTTTCTAGTGCCTTTTTGAACCCCTGAAATGTGCCTCTCACAATCATATTTATTAACCCCATAAAGAATGGTTCCAACAAACCTTTCACTCGTAAGCCATCAAAATACGCCATCAGCATACGCCATCAGCATGTGTCTCTGCATGCCATGATCTCTCTGCCTGCCTGTCTCCTGTTATGCTACCTCCACTTCCTTTCTCTCTGTCTCTCTCTGTCTCTCTCTATCTCTCTCTCTATGTCTCTCTCAATCTCTCTCTGTCTCTCTCTATCTCTCTCTGTCTCTCTCTATCTCTCAGGTCCTTGCAGTGCACTGAACTGTCAATCAGGAATGCTAATGAGGTGCTAGGCTTTTCAATAGACTACCGGAAGCCTAGGATCAGCCAGGTATTTAGTATCATAGGAGCAGAATAAATAACAAAAGACAAAGATCATGAGGATAAGCAAAGGATAAGAAACAATAGTAAGAATAAACATCAATGGAGAGGAAATAGAACAAGTAAAAGAATTCTGCAACCTGGGAAGCTTTGTCACAAACTGCACAGCACAAATTGTATGGAAGTGGCTATCGATTTTGTTTTGACTGAGCGCCTGTGAATAAGCTGATTCCCATGACTCAGCTTTCTTTGGGCGCTGTAGAAATCTCGAGCTTACGATCAGCCAAATTACATTTGTGATTTCGGCAGACATTACTTATTCTGAGTCTCCCAGCAACACCATTTCAATTAAGCCACAACCTTTATCTTATCTGATCTTTTAAATAACCCATATGCCTGGTGCATATGCAGTACATGTTTACATCATAAAAGAAGTCAAACTAATGCATATGCATGTTCCTAATTCACATACAATTTGCGACTGGATGAATTCTAGCAGCGAGGACCTAACATATCACGTCTCAAATGATGACGCTCCAAAAATAGATGTTCAAAGTGAAAGTTGTTTCTGCAAATACACGCATCTATTCAGATATAAATACAGAAATAATAATAATAATTTAATAACAATAATAATAATAAATTGACTTCCAGTATGTTCCTTAGTTTTGTCAGGTTATATTAATTTTATTGTACCTAAGGTTTTTTTATTTTACCAAACCATCTTTAACACCCTATTTTTCTGTCATTGTTTATGCCTGTCTCTTTCTCATAGTCTCTTAGTATAAATCTATAACCTCTCAACTGCTGTAATTTCTCTCCCTCCCTCCCTCCCTCCCTCCCTCTTCTCTCTCTACACACACACACGCACACACATACCGATCCATGATCCATCCACTGATCCACCCATCAATCTATCCATCAAACCTACCATCAACCAAAAATCTTTCGTTTCATCCATCTTTTCCAAACATTGGGAACTTTTCACACGTGTGCACTGGTTTTAGACTGCACATAAACGAAGTTTTGACAGGTGTTGATACAACCAAAAGTCAAACAGCCTCGGACCGAAAACCGCTCAACTATCAAAAATAAACCTCATCTTCTAAACGGACTTAAGCAAAAATCACGCGCTGCCCAAAAAGATCACACCTTGAGGTGGGTCCTTCACACACGCGGTCAACCCAAATCAGAAAGCAATAACAATTCACGCATTCAACCCACACGCACAATAATATTAACAACGCCTGCAACGACTTACCGGCAACAAAAAGACATAATCCACAAATGAGAATCAGCATTTTCATAGAACCGACAGATAATCCATGCTAGAAAATCATCCGCACGAAGACTTAGTCGGGGAAACGTCCAACTCTGAACTCGCACACAAACGCTTCGGCTCAAGTAAAAAGCGTTCACGGCTTCTTTACGAATCGTTAGAAGGCGCTTGCACACTGCTGCGCTGGTTCTCCACTGGAGCAGACGACAACTGATAAACGGCCGAGCTGCTCGTAGCAGAGCAGGGAGTTAGATATAGGCGAACACCGTTGCGCTGGTTCTCCACTGCCGGAGACGTCGGCAATGTAACACGCGCAACAGCCTACAAGAGAGCAGAGACTCACGTTAAACGACAACGAAATATCGCGGCATACCAGCAGATGTAGTCGAGTCCAAGCCAAACCCTTCGCACTAACAGCATCTGGTAAACTGAGTGCAGATGGCGAATGGGAATACTCCCCTAAGTCCTATCATCTATACCCATTATTAGCTTAATTGTTGGCTTTTGAATTCTGGCTACATACCTTTCTAAAATCGTTCAGTTCCTAACTAATTCTCCAGTTTGCAGTTTTTTTGTGCGAGTCGTGTACACGCAGGTATTTGTAAAAGCTCATTTTGTCCTGAGTTTATGCCAGCTAGAAGACTGATGCCCAGCAGAGAAGCATTATCGTCTTGGATACAGTCATGGTGAGATGAGGGCTTCTTTAATAATTAATTATCCGACCAATCCTACGGAAACTTACCTGCGCTTTGCCTCTTGCTTTGTTTTGTCACATGATTTAACATCAGTCTAAACAATGACGTCATTACTGTGTCGTTTAAATTTAGCTTTATCAATTTGTTTAAATAATGACGTCATCCCATCGTCATTTTAAGCAGTATTTCAGTCAGTGGAACCTTTGATTCGGCGTAAATAGACTATCGGTAACATCGATTCTAACTGACGCTTGGATTCAATTCTCGGTCCTGATTCTGAATAAATCAGATAAAGGTCGATCGAAGTAACGGAAATGACGTCGACGTTCTACCGTGTTACTTAAGTTCAGAATTTAAACAATGTCTTTCGTTGTACGATTAGCTCTGCTTCTCCATCTGCTTCCGCTAGTCAAGGAAATACAGCCTGGTATGCAGCAAACTTCATTCAATCAGACAATCAATCATTCATCCATTCATTCATTTGATCGTTCATTAATTAATTCATTCATTCATTCATCCATCCGTTTATTCGTTCAATCCATTCATACATTTACCCTTTCATTCGTCCCTCCGTCCGTCAGTTCGTTCATTCGTACTTTCATTCATTAATTATTTTGTATTTATTGTTTACCACGCACCATCATAAGAATTATTATAGGGGGGACCTACAAAAATGCTTCTTCGATTAAAAAGGGCAGACCCTGGAAGGCCGAGGTCCGCAATGTTATAATCAAATAGATATAGAATGACGAGTGTTTCAAAGATTATCAAGCCAACTGGTCTCAAAGACAAAAGAACGTGAAAAACACAACAGAATGCCAACATATGCGAAGCTTTAACTCTAAGAATAGCATTCGCTTTGATCCTTTAACTGTTATTGTTTTAATGTGTCGGCGTCTAATGTCCTGAATCTAAATAAAATGTAAAGGCCCAGTTTTAGGTCGAAATTTTTTAACATGTCACCAATGGAGTATGCCTGTATTGTCAACAATCCACTGCTAATTTTTATTTCTTGGATGGTGTAAATATACCAGCGGACCGGGAAAGAGAAATTCTGGTCTCTTAATCCCATCTGAAATATGCCTGGAGCCTGTTTTCCCAAAACCAGAACTTGCCTTAATCATCGTCGCATTTTTTGCCCATTTGCTTCTGTCTGAATCACAATGGCTCTGTTGTAGACTCAGCGATAACCGTTAACGAAGATAATACTGGTTCACAATCTGCCATCCAGTTACATAACTCGCTCCCTCAGCCATTCCAGGTTTGGCTATTTTTAAATTCCAAGTTTTTGATAATTCGCAGAATCTCAAGCAGCCAGAGAGACAGACAGACAGACACACACAGACAGACACACACAGACAGACACACAGACAGACAGACACAGACAGACAGACACACACAGAGAGACAGACACACAGACAGAGACAGAGACAGAGAGGAGAAAGACAGAGACAGACAGAGACAGACAAACAGACAGATAGACAGACTGACTGACTGACTGACTGACTGACTGACTGGCTGACTGACTGACTGACTGACTGACTGGCTGACTGACTGACTGACTGACTGACTGACTGACTGACTGACTGACTGAGTCAGACATACAGACAAAGGGACAGACAGAAAGAGTAAGAGGCGGATCAGGGTAGAAACAGAGTAAGATCTGGGAGAATCAAGGAATAAATGGGAAGGATCAGAGCAGGATCAGACATGATTGGAAGGTATGGTTCGACATGGAGTGAATCTCTTATTTTAAATACAGTACCCCAAACATTTTGCTGCTGGTAAGAGGTTTTGCTCCCCATGGTTTAGACTATTTTCAGCTGAAAATAAATTTCATCATATGGATTACGTCCTGCCCACAGCTTTTCCTCCACTGGTTCGCTTCTGAATATCCATTCTGGAGTATCTCTAGTACCTTCCACTGGCTCCATTCTGGGTATCTATTGTCTGTCTCTTTACTGGGATACGATAGCCAGTTGGTTAGAGGACTCGGCTTGTAACGCGGAGAGGACGGGTTCGAGCCTCCTCTGAGACAGTTAGTGTGTAGGGACCTTGAACAAGTCCTTCACTCACAATTGCTCAGTGCCATCGATTGATGCTTAGTCGTTGGACAGCGGCGCTTAATAAATGCAGAAATAAATAATAATAATAGAATTAGAATATAAATTATTTTACATACACTTTGCTCCTTCTCGCAGGTCTTACCAAGCACCAACGCCAACCTCAAATCACACCCCTTGTATTAATACTGTAAGCGATTACATACTTAGGCTACTTATTCTCTGTTACTTATTCTCTGTTACTTATTCTCTGTTACTTATTCTCTGTTACTTATTCTCTGTTGCTTATTCTTTGTTGCTTATTCTCTGTTATCTCTGTTACTTATTCTCTATTATATCACCTATTCTCTGTTACTTATTCTCTATTACCTATTCTCTATTACCTATTCTCAATTACCTATTCTCTATTACCTATTCTCAATTACCTATTCTCTATTACTTATTCTGTGTTACTTATTCGGTATTACTTATTCTGTATTACTTATTCTCTTTTACCTATTCTCTATTACTTATTCTCTATTACTTATTCTCTATTACTTATTCTCTGTTACTTATTCTCTATTACTTATTCTCTATTATTTATTCTCTATTCTGCGTTGCGTTAAACGTTGCTGCAGAATGACTCGAATTTCGTCGTTTTAATACGTGACGGTCAGAACGTGAACAATTCCGATATCGCCAACAGCATCTGGTTCGCTAAATCCGTCTACCAAAAGGTGGACTCTGCTGCCGATGTTTTCTGGAACGACCTGGATATCCTCCGAAAGAAGGATCAGCTGGCCCTGGACAATTTCGGCCGCGTCTACGAGATCCTCAAGAAACTTGAGAAGATCAAACTGAGCCTCAGAGATCGATTGATCCTCCGCGCAACGACACGGATCCTTGCCGGTCTTCTGCTGATCGAAAGAGCCATCGATATCCACCTCCAACGCGAAAGCGGCCTCGTACTCTTAGAGAAGATTCTTATCGAACTGGAACAGGCGGGATTTTTCGACGGCATTGGTTCGCTCGTCTGGCGACTGCGTCAGGTGGAGTACTACATCCGTCGAGTGATTCGATTTCTGAAGACGCTGCTCAGCTCAGACTTGAATTCCGACGAAACAAGACAGCACTTCGCGCAACTGTTGACCCTCGTCATCCACATAATGAGCACCCTGGTCGAGCTGATGTTCGAGATGGCAGCACCCTCGCGGCGAGGACAGTTCATAGGCGATGACGTCCTCGACGCCGCTGACCGGGTGGCAGACCAGCTGGAACTCCTCGGGAACATGGCGCAGCTCGGAAAGATGACCATCTTGCAACTGGAGAGAGGAAACGGGTCCTACCCGCTCCTCATTCAGGTTCCTGAGCTGGCCGTCGCGCTGCGCAACCTCATCCGACGCCTGCGAAAGAAACCTGGACTGCTCAAGGGCATCATCTACGTCGATATCTCGAAGCCCAACGTCCGTCTGAGGACCGAGCGCTGGATCGACCAGAACGGCGGATCGGTCGAAATCGACCTCCCGCGCAACTCTCCGTCGTCATGGTTCTTCACCGTCGACTCGGTTGCCATAGCAACGGAGAACGCGTTCGGCCTCGACCCCCAGCTGGCCCGGCTGGTCAGCGTCGAGCTGCTCGTCGCCCTGAAGAACTGGGACTCGAGCATCGTCGAGGACTTTCGGTGGACCGGTTGGAGCGGATGGTCCGGATGTAGCGTCACCTGCGGGGCAGGCGGCTTCCGGTACAAGAGGAGGATCTGTCTGTCGATGACGGGCCTCCTGTGTTCAGGGACGGACTCGGAGGAATCGGTCTGTGCGGGCAACTTCAGCTGCAACCTGTATATGCCCGTCATCTGCCCCGGGGAGACAGAGGAAGTTCTCCGTCGATCCATGTCCACGGAATCCGTTATCCCCTCCAAGATGAGGTAGTCAGCCTATAAAGGCGCTGTATATGTATCGTAAGTGTGTGTGTGTATGTATATGTGTTTATGTATGTATGTGTTTGTGTATGTATCTATGTATTTGTATGTATGTATGCATGTGTGCATGTATGCATGTATGCATGTATGTATGTATGCATGTATGTATGTATGCATGTATGTATGTATGTATGTATGCATGTATGTATGCATGCATGTATGTATGTATGCATGTATGTATGTATGCATGTATGTATGTATGTATGTATGCATGTATGTATGCATGCATGCATGTATATATGTATGTATGCATGTATTCATTTGCATGTATGTGTACATGTATGTATGTATGTATGTTTGTGTGTATGTGTTTACGTACCTATAAAGGCACTTGATATAGCACCTTTAGTACATAAGATTCGTGTGTAATTAGTTTTTTTACCCGAGATATACATGGCATCCATCAGAAATGACAGTTGACTCAACGCAGGAGACAGAAAGGTCTTTGGAATTGACTTCGTCTCAGATGACGTGTGCAAATGCTTTCTCGAATGCAACGACATTGTAACGCTCTATGCATATTAGCCATTTAGTTGGTCATTTAGTCATTTATTTGGTCATTTAGTTGGTCATTTAGTCATTCAACTGGTCATTTAGTCATTTATTTGATCATTTGGTCATTTATTTGGTCATTTATTCATTTGCCTAGTCATTTAGTCATTTAGCTGGTCATTTAGACATTTAATGGGTCATTTAGTTTCTTTTATCCTACTACTTAGCATCGCTAGCTGAGTTTAAAGTCAAATATCAGTCGAATTTCAATTCCATTAACAATTGAACGAACGAACGAACGAAAGAACTAACGCAACAGCGGAAGGAAGAATAGATGAACGAACTGAAAAAAGAAACGAACGAGTGAACGAACGAAGAATGAAGATCATTGAACGCGGATGGACGGACGGACGGACGGACGGACGGACGGACGGACGGACGGACGGACGGACGGACGGACGGACGGACGGACGGACGGACGGACGGACGGACTGGCAAACAATGCATGATATCAAACCGCACTGTACTGTAACAGAAAATTAATTAGCTCCTACTGAGAACCTCCCAACTGAACCAAATTTAAATTAGAGACATAAATGACATTACCATACGCTACGTTTAGGTGCAGCTGCGATTCGGTTCCGAGCATCTGCTACAACGGAGGCTACTGTACGGAGGAGATCGAGGGGAATAACACGGGTCGACTGTTCAAACGGGTTTCCTGCTGGTGTAACCTTGGCTACTACGGCCCAAACTGCGAAAGAGGTAAACGTAAAGTTTAGGGCCTCCCCAGAATGCCACGCTGTTAGTAGCTCTAACTGGGATGTTTCCGACAATTGCAGAAATACGTTGCCGTGTGTTTGTGTTATTTCAGTTATTGGCTTACGGGTAAGCCAAGAAGCCTCTGTGCGTGAGGATCCCCGGTTCGCGTCCCGGTCGTGGCTTGTTTCAGAGATTTAAATCTCGGGCTAGCACGGGGACCTTAAATGGCGTGGCTCCCATTCAAACGGGCAGCAGTGGTAAAGCATCTTACCCGATTAATTCATTGAACATGAGCAGGGTTGAGGCCATACGGTTGCTATAGAAAAATATGTACACTTACTGTTTTGGTGTGGGGCAGGGTAGCCGATTGGTTAGAGGGCTCTGCTTGTAAGGCGGAGTCAAGGGTTCGAGACGGTTACTCTCTAGGAACCTTGGTAAAGTCTTTCGCTCACAGTTGCTCAGCGTTTGAGGCTCAGTCATTTGATGGCGGCGCTTAATAAATGCAGAAAAATAAATTGAACAAAAATAGTTTATAGGGCGATTTTCAGGTTTCGTTGAATCTGAAGTTTCTACTCTTTTCAGCTTTGTTTCTATACGTGATTGGATTCTTCACAGCCGCTGTCATCGGAATCTGCGTCGGCTTACTCCTCTGCTACATCACCAGGTAAGTTGTAACCGATAGCCTTTTGTTGTTGCTGTTGTAGTAGTAGTTGTTGTTGCTGCTGCTGGTGCTGCTGCTGCTGCTGATAAGACTGCAGTGGGTGCTCATACTTCCTCTGTACTTCTCAGCTTGTACCAGAATCTACTGTCTGATGACAGACAAGTGAGCGCAAATAAACTTGCTCAGGGTTGTTATACAGAGTCCGCTCAGCAGGTTCGAACCCGCAGTCGTTACTAGAGCGCGCTAACTGAATAGAGCATGAATCGCGCGCTATCGCTATCGCTTTCTTCCACGATAGCCTAACGGTTAGCGTGCTGGATTGTCATTCAAGAGGTCGGGGGTTCACATCCTGCCAGGGTAGTAGATTTACTAATAATACTAAGACTATTTATATAGCGCCTTGGTACGGCCGAGGCCGAGAAAAGGCAGGCACAGTTATTCGCTGACTGCAGCCACACGAGGAATGAGTAGCGACTACGTCAGTAGGAAGATCAGACGGTAGGGAAGAGGACGGGCCACCCGTTCTCCTTCGCAGACTGATCTTTCCAATGACTGTGCGGTCGGTGTACTCATTACAGCTGACTTGGCCAGGGGACGCTAGCGTAATTCAAATGAAGATGTCGTTACGTAGTGTCGCGGTACATGTGGTACTTGATGCATGTACTTCAGTAAGTGTGCAAGAATGTAAGTAAGTAAGGAACTAAGAAGGTAAGTAAGAAGGTAAGTAAGTAAGCAAGTAAATAAGTAAGTAAGGTCCCGTGTTCCACAGAGGAACTACTTAGGGGAGGCGCTCATTTTAGTTTCTTAGGTCCTTGAACCGGCAGTGGACCAATTACATGGTTCTAGTAACGGGGTTACTGCATCGCAGAACTCGCCCTATACTTCTCAGCTTGTATCAAACTCTATTGTTTGGTGACAGAGACAAGTCAGCGCAAATAAACTTGCACAGGATTGTTATACAGAGTCCGCTCAGCAGGCTCGAACCCGCAATCGTTGGATTGCTACAGATCCAGCGCGCTAACTGAACAGAGTACACTAATCTAATCTAATCTAATCTAAATGCTCGAGGCATCAGTCGATGGTCGCTGCTAAACAAAATCATTGTCCAGGTCAAAGTCCATGATGAGTCTGGGTCGAAAAGCTAGAGAGGAGTCCAGAAGTCACAGAGACAGCCTACAGAGGAAATGAGTTCAGGAAAAGATAAGTTTTCAGTCGAGATCTGAAGGTAGAAACAGAATTTTCCGAGTGAACATTTGCCGGAAGAGAGTTCCAGAGTCTAGGGCCAGAAACAGAGAAGGCACGCCTGCCAAGAGCTGTTCTTGTCCACGGAATGGTCAGATTTAAACAGCCAGAAGACCTGGTCGAGTGGAGGTAAGTCTTGGGAGTCAGTACACTCATGAAGTCACGCGCGACATCGCATACGTGGCTGACTTGGCGGCGTTTGCTGTTTCTTTTCAGCTTATTCGGCGTCAAAGAACGGGATTCTGATACGTACTACCACGGATCGCGGTCGGGGGTCGACAGAAGCTCTGGATTCTATCTGAGGGACGCTGACAGCGAGACTGACGAATGGGACTACAAAGAAAAGAGCTCTGAGGATCCACTGCAGCCTTATAATCAGCAGCAGCAGCAACAACAACAGCAGCAACAACAGCAGGGGCAGCAGCAGGGGCAGCAGCAGCCTTATCAGCAGCAGCAGCAGCAGCAACAACAACAGCAACAACAGCAACAACAGCAACAGCAGCAGGGGCAGGGGCAGCCTTATCAGCAGCAGCAGCAGCAGCAACAACAACAACAACAGCAACAACAGCAGCAGGGGCAGCTTATTCAGCAGCAGCAGTACCAGGTTCCGCAGCCGGAACGACATGAGCATATCCATGAGCATTACCATCACCATATCGGTGATCAGGATCCGCATCAGGAGGTGGACCGAGAACTCAGCCGCACGTTCGCGCCACAGCAAGACTACGTCTGTCCGCATGGCCACCACCAGCATTATCAGAATCCGAATCGAGATGAGTCCGTTTCATCGCAGCCCAGCCAAGGGGAGGACGAGGAGGAACATATGAGGAATAACTGGACCTTGGAGGAAACCGAACAAACCACCACAGAGGAAGTCACCTCCTTGACGGAACCGGAACCAGAACCGAGACCGCGACAGGAAATACCACCACCACCGACGACGACAACGACTGCAGCAACGACGACAATGCATCAGGACGAAAGCTCCGATGTCGTTGCCAACATTGGAGCTAGTCCCAGGAAGACGTGCGATATTCCCAGTCTCGCCGACGTCGGCTCCATGGACCGTGCTAAAGGCTGCTATCCGCCGACGATGCTAGGAAACCCCCCTCTGGATCCCGGCTGTTCCTCGATGGACCGTGCTAAAGGCTGCTATCCGCCGACGATGCTAGGAACGCCCCCTCAGGATCCCGGCTTTTCCTCGATGGACCGTGCTAAAGGCTACTATCCGCCGACGATGCTAGGAACGTCCCCTCGGGATCCCGGCTTTTCCTCGATGGACCGTGCTAAAGGCTACTATCCGCCGACGATGCTAGGAACGCCCCCTCAGGATCCCGGCTTTTCCTCGATGGACCAGAGCCGCGAGCCAAACCTGTTCTGCGGTGACGTGTGCTACGCCTCGCCGCGGTCCTGCTACCGACACCCGATGAACTTCGACATTCCAATGTTCACCGACCCGGTTGCGCCGATCGCGTGCGGCCAGGCGGTTTGTCAGTTTCACCCGATACTCTCCCGCATGAACTACGATGAAGAGGACCTGACGATGGCGGGCAACGTCTCTCCGATCAAAAGCTCCGTCGCAAACTTTGGGGTTCACTCGATGCCCTACGAAAGGATCGACAATGTACCGTCGGTAGCCTACGGCAGGATTTCGACGTCGACACCTCGCCGTGTTTCTGCAATGACGTGTTCCCGCTATCCGATCCATTGCGTGAATCGGCTGGACAATCGCATTTCGTCGTTGAGAGACTCGATTTTGAGAGACTCGATTCCCGACGTGTCTTCTGCTGGTCGCCAGGTGGTTCGTTTCAACCCGCTTCCGACGAAGAGGCTGTTGGAAGAGCGCGTTACGTTTGGCGAGCAAAGCGTTCCACTGGCCCCAGTCAATGAGCTGAGGAGATCCAATTCTATGGCGGTGATCTCGGGACGCAAAGTTGTGACGAATACGGAACGAAGTGGAGACAGGATGCGTGGGGTTGATGACTGGATGACTGAGCGGGCTTCTGGAGATGGGTCTAGAACGCTAGGCATGGGAGGCTACGTTGAAGGCGTCAGATCAAACCCACTGTCGTATCGTTCCTTCAAAAAGGAGGACATACGATTTGGCGGATTCACTGAGAGTTCTTCGTCAATACGATTTGGCGGATTCAATGAGAGTTCTTCGTCAAGGCGTTTAAGCAGAAACCTAATGATGAACCCTCCTCGACTGAACTACTTCTGTACGAAATGCTGCGACTCTGCTGATCAGGAAGTACTGTCGGAGATAGAAAAGTCTGGAGCCAGAAGGATGGAAGTGGAAGTACCGATAGTACAAAGAATAAGTCCGATACCTCAACCATGCACAGATGCTGAGCTAATAGGAGGATCGAGTTTTATCGATAACTGTTGTGCAGTCGAACCTAACCTAATGTGTTTCGAAGAATCAGTGCAATCGCCCTCGAAAGCGAATCATTGTGGAGCGTTTTGCAAGCCCTGCGAATCGCGACCTTCTAGAACCGATCGGAGAATTGCGCTTCTGTCTTCTGGGCGAGAGGGTGCAGTGACCTCCATTCCTTCATTTGGGGCAAATGCAAAAACGGCTTCTTCTAGAAAACTAGACCAAGCACCTTCAAAGGCTGAGCAAACTAAGGATGTTACAGAATTTTACTCGTTTTCGTCGCTGCCTGATACCCGGCAGGCGGTCACGTCCCCTCGAAGAAATCTTCTTGAGCGGATGTCTTCGTCCAACATGGAAATCGAGCAGGCGACTGAACCCTTGAGAAAAACGGACCTCGACCAAGCCATCAAAGATTTTGTTGATAATGTTGGAAAGGGAGCGGACTTGCTGTCGAAGAAGATCCACACGATGAAATGTCCCGAGCTCCAGAAAGACGTTGAGAAATCGCAGGAAACTGAGGAGGAATTGGATCACGGACGCCATAAACCCAAATGGCTGACGAATCTTTCGCGCTTCTTCGGGATTAAGACTAAAACGAACGCGGCAATGCAGACGGAAGGCAACGCGAAAGCCGAATCTTCGGACGCATCGCTGAAGCTGCAGTCGAATTTCGGTAACAACTGGCCGATCTTATCCTATCACACGTCCAATTCCATGGTTAGTACGAACGAATCGCCTCGTGCTTCGGACATGAAGCTGAAAGAAGTTAAAAACGTGAAAGTTGGGACGACCTCTAGTATTAGCGTATTCCAAGGTAACAGAAATTTTGGCCAGCAAACATCTCCCGACGCTTTTGGAACTCTTGAGGAGAGGACGAGCTTTCTAACGCTGGATCCTGCTGCAGGCAATCGGTTGCAGTTGACTAATTCTTGCGGAGATAGCGGTAAATTTGGAGAACTTTCTCCGCGGCTTGAGAAACGTCTTCACGTGCAAGGCAGTCCTCCTCATCCCAGGTCACCTGTCTCTTCGCGCAGAAATGCCGTGGAAACGCATCCCTGGCTGCAGAATAACAGAAACAATTCACTGGATCAAAGCAGCACGTTGTTTTCCGATGGAGGCGTTCAAACTCAACCTTCGGATCTTGAAATTCCACTGGCGTTGCATGGGGCAGCAACTGGATCGTCTGATCTCGAAGCAGCAGTCGAATTTGGTGGCATCAGGGGGCTACCGAAATCACCGCCTAAAACCGAAGATGAGGGGCCGAAGCAGCCGCGTGTGAGCCCTCGCGGCAACGCGAGTCGATTCTCCTCTGCGGGCGCAGGCAGCAAGAAAGAAATCTTTGGGACCCATACGGTCTGGGGTTCGATTTCGAAGTTTCCAACACGCGTTCATCAAGGCTACAACGCTGGAACCGATTCTAGTGGCATCCTCTTGTCTTCTTCTCTATCAACAGGTGGTCAGACAGAATCAAGCATCGGAAGAGACTTGGGTTTGTCCTGGGATTATTCTAGAATGTCGGCAAAGCCACCCATAGTACCGAATTATGAGTTTAACGCCGTCGATATCAAGCCGAACATCAGCAGTTTTCGTACTCAGCCTCTCAACTCGGGATACGCTGGGATACAAGTTCACGACTCCAGGACGCGTCGTACAGTGGCTCAACCACTTGTAAGACAACTGCTCCAGCAACGAGCAATGGCCGCTGGAACTGGCGAGGGAAACAAGAACTTAAATGCGAGCGGATTTTCCGGGGCATCCGAGACGTCTGCTTTGAGCGAAGGAGGTTCAGACACCTCTTCTCAACCTAACGATCAACAGAATCCTGGACTGGATAACAAAACAGACAAAGATGCGAGTGATGCAACTTCTAAGGTTGCTGAACAAGTTACCACCGTTACAGGCGATGATGAGCTTTCCCGGACGTCAGGCGTCTCTTCACCCCGAACACCCAGCAAAGATCAACAATCACTAAGTAGTAACACTCCAATGACGTCAAACCTTGGAAACACGAACTCTACGATGAAGTCACGTTTCACCTCGTCCTCTTCCGCGCGATCCGACAGACTGACTTCAAGCAACGAAGTTCGAATTGCGTTTCCAAGGAACACGCATACCACATATCCACCGCCATCCTCGAACATCGATTCGTTCCAGTATCGTGGCGTCTCCGTGCGGTCGTTCCAGCCAACCTGGAGAGTCAGTAGAAGCAGTGTTGAGAGGAAATGCCCGGGTCTTGCCAGATTCTCCAGGACCCGGCCACTCTAGCTTCTGCAGTTCAAGAAAATCGACCGTTTTTTGAACGCTGACCTACTTGTCATATTGAATCTTGACATTAAGATACGCGTTCAGTTATTGGTCATGTTTTAGCAATCTTTTAATGTAATTTCTTGTAGTTTTTGATAAATTTGCGCTATGAAAATGCCGGTTATAAGATTGAATAGGGACTGGATCATGATTTTAACAATGTAATCTATTTTGAAATTTTCCGAATTAAAAGAAATCACGTCAAATTTCGACTCTGAATCCATTCGAAACACTCCAACAGGAACTTCATATGTAAGACACATCAAGCTCATATGACATTATTCTCATATGAGCTTCAAGTGTCATATGTAAAACACATGAAACCCATATGGGAATATTGTCATCTGGGCTTCGTGTGTCTTACATATGACACATGAAGCCCATATGACAATATTCCCATATGGGTTTCGTGTGTCTTACATATGACACATGAAGCCCATATGACAATATTCCCATATGGGTTTCGTGTGTCTTACATATGACACACGAAGCCCATATGACAATATTCCCATATGGGTTTCGTGTGTCTTACATATGACGTTGCTGTTGGGATCATTATATCTGCAATGTCTACAAAGGTAAGTAGTAACAGAGATGGCCAGACAACGATTAATTACTGCTCTGTTAATTATTACTTCTTTACTAACTGGTGAAAAGTCCGAAGCCATGCTGGTGTCCTGATTAAGAAGTGACCTTGACAGTGGCGAGGGCATCATAACATCAGAATGGCCAGACGAAACTTAGTCATAGATTATCTGGTTAAGCCTACATTGTGAAGTCACAGTGTAGGCCTAATCAGAGACTATTATACTATGGCAGCGCGTTTATTAGGTACTTAAAGGCGCTGTATCAAATGTCTAGATAACTGACTATTTGACGTGGCCTACAACCTGTAAGCAGTTTTGCCTGACTGCATTTTAACGTGTCTAGTTGCCGGCTACAATACCGGATGCTCTTTAAGAGTTTAACGACAGTGTCTACTGATGCACCAGACATTGTGCACTGTCATCAGTCGACACGCTGACGTAAGACACAACCTTGGCAGCTTCTATCAAAGTCAGTCAAGTCTCTTAAAGCCTGTAGTAGGCCTACAGATGGTTTTAAATCTGCTGACGAAGCAACAGATATGAACTGATCAATAATGGCTGAATTAGGGGATTTTTGATCATCACACCTATCGATCGATCACCAGAAACCACGCCCACAGCGTTTCCAGTTCTGCATTCCTCGGCTCTACCTGGGCTGCGAAACCCCAACAGTAGGCGCCACGATCCGCGTACAGAAATTGTTTACAGAACATTTTCGAATTTCGTTTAATAATAAATGCGTAGGAAATGAACAAGTTCTTCGAATAGAAATGGAGCCTAGCAAGACAGAAATTAGCAAATCGAATTCGTTGCCTGGCGGTAAGTTTTTTAAAACTGTAGGCTACAACAAAGAATTTGATAATACTGGACTCGAAGGAGGGTTGTATAGGCCATATAAAAACCTTTTGTTTACAGTTTACAATACATTACGGTGCTGTAGTAACACTGTCAAATAGGACAAGGTAACAGAAAATAAGATTATTCGAATACAGTCATATCTAAGATTAGAGCTATTACGTAGCAACGTCTTGGTATTATGCAACAAATTCATTCAAGTCTTCATCTTGAACTTCACTCACGTTCTAAGGAGAGGGTTTTTTCATCATACGCGGAGATTATATGAAAGGGTTGAGTAAACATCTTTTTCAGCAGTAGGAATGCTCTTGCTAGTTCACAGACTGAATTGGAAAGGTTAAAATACTGACACACAATTTTTCAGCATTGTTTCAAATGATCCGTTTTCTGGCATATCTGTCACAACAGAAATAATAGCAGAAAACAGGCCACTTTTTGTTTTAGCTAAATCGGACGGCTGGCTGTAAACAAGCGAACAGCCACGCGGTCTAAGAATTTCAACATGGCGGCTTGCTTTATTGTTGACACGCGTATCTATGGCTACAGCGACATATGTTGGCTAGAGTTTGCCAGGAAAACGCTCAGTGCGAGCGCGTAATTGGGTCATACAGGTGGAATCTAGTGTATTGGCATACGACTGTGCTTATACCCTGAGGCGGTCCGAGGCATCGAAGGTTTTAGGCTTAGCAGGTGCCCTTGATCTTGCCTGATTGTACATGGACTTACGCAGTCGAAAATAGTACGGCCATTAAAAACTTGCAGGCATTTGGTGTCTAGTAAACAGCGGGGCTTCATCAGTCAGAGTGACCTGTAACTAGACACTTCTCTCATTGCCATATAACATTAACCGACTGGAGGTGAACAAAAGCAGGCGTGTACAGTTTCAATATTGCCATAAATCAATCATCGTCTCCGTCTTCGTTGTCGTCGTCCTGCTCCTGCTCTTCCTCATCATCATCGCCCTCCTCCTCCTCCTCCCCTCCTTCTCCTCCTCGTTATTATTATTATTATTATTATCATCATCATCATCCTCTTTTTCTTCTAGATCGTCGTCCTCATCGTCATCATTTCATTATCACCATCATCAAGGGCTAGTTAAGTGATTAAACGGTTAATTTATATTTCGCTCGTTAAACCTATTTAACGGTGACATTTTCGATTGATAACATCAACCAGTTGACCTAATTACCGTAAACACCCAACTCTTATAAAACTGACTGAACATGGCGCCAAACAAATATCAGTTTAATCCGTTTCGAAAGCTTTTGATAATAATTAGCAGCCGAGTAAGACTAACTTCAAACCGTTTCCAGGCAACCACCTGTCACGTGATGCAGCGGACGTGAGTGACAGTTCCGATGCAACGGACGAAGACTTTTCATTGGCTGCTGCGGCGGCCATTGAGTGCAGTTCTATCGGATGCCCGGCAGAGGTCGTCGTTGAAGGTCAACAGATGCAATCGGTGAGCAGAGCAGTTTATGTGGCGCTTCTTCTTCTTTGAAGGAACGAAGCACGGAATGGAGATGAGGGAGGAAAAGTAAGATAGAACGGAGAAGGAGAGAAGGGAAGAATAAAATGAAGGAAAAATGTGAAAGAAAATGGTAAACTGAAAATGGAAATAGGAAAGGATGAAAGCGCGAAAAGAGAAAACGAGAGAGAGAGAGAGAGAGAGAGAGAGAGAGCGAGAGAGAGAGAGAGAGAGAGCGAGAGAGAGAGAGAGAGAGGAAGAGAGAGACAGAAATAGACAGAAAAGGAAGAAAGAGGGACAGACAGGGAGAGAGAGATGAGAGGAAGACAGTGCGAGGGGGAGTCAGAGAGAAGAGGTAGAGTGCAAAGATATTTAAAATAAGTAACAAAAATACACTCAAACAGCGCAGCTTAAATTATTTGTAAAGTAGTTTACCACGTCATAAGTAGGCTCTATGTGCTTCGGTTACTTTACTTTACCTTACCTTTTCAGGACTTAACTCAAGACCATGTTAATTTATCTTAACAGAGTTACCCTAGCATGTCTTACCATACAAAGTTATCTTTGGAGGCTTTAGAATCTCACGATTACGAATACGAACGCGATTACCTGTTACCTAATCTTGCTTTACTAATTGTCATTACCCTACAGTTGGGCTTAAATATCTTAGTTTTCTTATCACGTCTTTCAGTAATTACATATTGTTACCTTACATTAATTATTCTGTTGCCCGACGTCCAATTACATTACCTTGTTGTGCTCGCTGTAGGTATCCGTGCGGTTCATTCCACCACATCCTCCCAGCGGTCGGTCATCACGTGATCGGAGTCGAATGACCTCTGATCCGACCTACATACGGTTAGTAGGTCATCGCGTTCGGTCGTCGCACCGCGAGAGACGTCGAGATCTCGTTGAAGCCACGCGGCCCTCTGTCGGTGAAGACGAGAAGCTGCCTTACTCGCACGAGGTTTCGTCCGGTTCTCCCGTTCTGTCCTTCGACACTGTATTATCATCCAGCGACTCGTTGACAAAGAGGGGAACCAGTCTCACCGGAAGAGACCGCGATCGCAGAGTCCGACTGGACATCGAGAATGGAATCACGTACCTGGAACGACGGAACGAGGAACTGAACGAGACGAACGAAACACTGCAGTGCAATCTGGAACAGCTGAAGAATAGGCTGGAGGACTACGAAGTCAAGATGGCGGCGCTGGAGAGCGAAAACACAGAACTGAAAATCCAGCTGGACCAGGTCCAAACAGAAAAGGACAATCTTCAGAACCAGTGCCTACAGGAGTGGCAACAGCGCGTCAAATCCGACGAGGACCTGGTCAGTGTTCGAACGAGCATGGAGAGACAGATCGCTTCCCTCAAGGACAAGCTCAAACAGAGGTCTCAAGAGGAGTGGCACGACAAGAAAACGTTCACTGACGGTCCGGTTATCGTTAGCGAAGACTTGAACAAGGCGATGGAAGAGAACAGACTCTTGAGGAACCTCGTGCAAGAACTTGAGCTGGAAAAGTCTCGACTGGAGACGGAGAACATTGCGTACAGGAACGCTCATGCGCCACAACATCCAAAACCTCGAGGAATGCCTTCGAATATTCGAGAACTTGGAACTCCGAGGTCTTCGCGAGTTGACTCCAATCAGAAGCGAACAATTGACTGTCGGCTGGAGTCAACCTATCCTGGAAAGAAAGAACCCACGAAACTCCAGCTGGCTTTCCTCAATGATGTTCACCTGATTCGCGATGCCGCTACGAACAAGAAATCCAGTCTTCTAACTGAACCGTTGCCGCCAATAAGCGTCGCAGACGCGTCATCAGTTAGCAGACGACAGTAGGCGAACGCCACTTACGTTTTTGGTTTCAATTAAAGCGCTGGCGCTAGGTAAATTCATCACAGTAAAGCATTTACTTAAATCTTAAATTTATGTTGTTAACGATCTTTCCGAATGTCAGTCGATCGGGCTTCGAACCGTAATAAATCTACAGTCTGTGGAAGGTTCCTAAAGAGCGCTGTACGAAAGTCCAGTACTGAAAAAGGATAGTGCTATACGAAGTCCGCTGTAGGCCTAATTACTATGAACATTAAATATGAATTAGCTAATAATTACGTATTCAAATCAACGAGTAAACTTAATTCAAATATAATGTTAACAAGTTGACAAAATACTAAAGCTTATTGTTTTGCGGTTTCTGATTGCTATATAGGGGTATGCTACTGTCATTTTAAGCAATTGCTTAACACCAATATAGCGCTTCATAACTATAGCCTATAAGAAACTAAAAGTTGAAGTGTATAGTTCATCAGTTGGCATGAAAGTCTGTGGATCGTCACCCAACCAAGTACTAACCCTGCTCGATTGTGCTTTATTTCATTTCAAATTCACGCAATGCAACCGCTATTGTTCGTATAAGTAGGCCTAGTTACGAAACAGTAACTGCATTTAAAGCGATAGGTCAACAGTATGGCCATGGAACTCGACAGTACAGTTTAGTTTCGACTCTACATCCTAGTTTGGAAGTCAAGTCAGAATTCAATAAAAAGCCGAGTCTTTGAAACAGTGGCATGTTTCACCGATTTTGCAAGATCCAAACGTTCGTGCGTCTGTTAATAATTTGGCGCAGATCGGAATGACAAATCATTTGAGCTTATCTATCTGTTTCACACATCTTTGGACTGCCACGATTCAAAATTCAAATAAACAAGTAAGTGCAACACACACGTGACCGCTGGAGGATTTACAGCTAGCTAGTTAGTTTTCTATACACTTAATATAGTGCCTTTTAATTAATGTGTGTAACATGGTGGTCTATCGGTAATGCGTTTGGTCAATGATCATGCGGTTACGGGTTCAACTCCGTGAAACGACCCTGGACAAGTTGTTTCCGTACACGGTGCCTCTGTCACCAAGCAGTAGAATTTGGTACCGGCATAAGCTGGAAAAGTAACCGGCAAGTCCTGCGATGCACTGGCCCCGTGTCCAAGAACTTGGGATTCGTCCAATGCCGGCTCAAAGGCCTAAGAAAAGGAAATGAGCGCCTCCCCTAAGTTCCTCGTGGGACATGGGAGCTTTGCTTGCCATCTCTTTCAACTTAAAACTCACCCTAAGAGCTCCTTTCCCTTTCTCTCTCTGGTCTTCCGGCAACCGGACCTGGTTCTTGACATGGCATCCTTAAACAACCCCACTGACTTGACGCAGCGCTCGTGAATAAGCTGGTACACTGCGTTTAGCGTTTAAGTAGCGCCTTAGAAATTTGGAGGTTACGATTACGAGTACTTACTTTAGGCATACTTAATTCTAATTACCTCGCAAACGCCCTGGGGGCGTAGTGGACTAAGACCGGGGCCTAAACTTTGCGGATTAACAATTTGAGTCTATATCATTGCAACCCAGAAGGAGCAATCCTTTCAGCTAAACTCGGAAGTAGCAACCATCTGGATCGGGGTCGTAGAACAGAGTTTTTCAAGAACCTAGACTGGGGCTCGAGCCTAACAGCCTAAAAGAGGTTGACGCCTATTTGCCCTGGCTGAAAGGTACTAGTGCCCGCCCTAGCTGGTCCCGCTGTGTGAATGTGTATTGAAGTATTTAGGGTAAAGTCTGCCTTACTATAGGATACATCAGTCAGTGTGTTGGGTAAATGTAAATGTACAAAGTTTGATATATACTCCCCTTCTTCCTCTTATCCTTCTTTCCGCTCCAATCCCAAACATCACCCACCGTAACTGTCACGCTGTGTCTCTGCCTGACTTTTGGATCTTGACCTGGAACTGAACCCTTTTGCCTATCGATTTTGTTTTGACTGAGCGCTTGTGAATAAGCTGGTCCGCGTGACGTGGCTTTTGTTGGGCGCTGTTGACATGCGGAATTACGATTAAGATAGCGACCGTATGGCCCATTTTGCATTGAATTATTGGGGTGAGATCCTTCACCACCGCTGCCCTTTTGAATGGGCGCCACGCCATTTAAGGCCCCTTGCACAGACGAAGATTAAAATCTCTGCAATACAGCTGCTATCGGCATGCGAACGGGGATCCTCACGCACAGAGACGCCTTGACGTACGCTTTGCTAATGAGCTAACCAGGCCAACTGTGATACCATGGCGACGATTGTGACGTCAACGTGTCAGGTCAAGTGAGGCGTCTTGACTTACGCTTTGCCAATGAGCTAACCAGGCCAACTGTGATACCATGGCGACGAATGTGACGTCAACGTGTGTCAGGTCAAGTGAGGCGTCTTGACGTACTCTTTACCAATGAGCTAACCAGGCCAACTGTGATACCATGGCGACGATTGTGACGTCGATGTGTGTCAGGTCAAAGTGAGGCGTCTTGACGTACTCTTTACCAATGAGCTAACCAGGCCAACTGTGATACCATGGCGACGATTGTGACGTCAACGTGTCAGGTCAAGTGAGGCGTCTTGACGTACGCTTTGCCAATGAGCTACCAGGCCAACTGTGATACCATGGCGACGATTGTGACGTCGATGTGTGTCAGGTCGAGTAAGGCTTCTTGACCTACGCTTTAACAATGAGCTAACTAGGGTAGAACGGCTATTGACACAAGCTGTCTCGAAGTCTTATTTGTGTTCTTTGGATTTCTTCAACGGTCAAAACAGCTAAATCGTGCCAACCATATTGGATCCCAGACGCATAGTCGACAACAAAAGCGGTTATAATTATTGTGTCTGCATTTATTAAGCGCCACTATCTAATGACTACGCATCAGTCGATGGCGCTGAGCAAAAATGTCAGTGAAGAACTTGTTCACGGTTCCTACACAGTGAACCGTCTCAGGGGTTGGGGTTCGAACCCGTACTCTGCGTATTACAGAGTAAGTAAGTAAATATATTCTTTATTAACCAATAGCTAATCGCACATCGCGTTACAAGTATTTAAGAACACAAGAAAAACCTAATATACATACAACATCCTAATAATAAAACACGCGTTAAATTATCAGCGGTAGGAGTAAAATGATCATGGGTGTCGGGCCGCAGGGAATAACTGAGGGTTTTAACTGGTGGTAGAAGCTCATGCAAGACATGGTTTGGGTTGCTCAAGGTTGCTTTAAAGAGACGAGCATCGGCTATGCCACAGAGTTCATCGAAGTGAGGTGAATTGCTCAGGATCGGTTGCACGTCCAGTTCCAGAGGTCAGACTGGTGAGAGGCAGACGGTTGTGGAGGATGGTGCTTGGAATTAAAGCGGTGAGCAAGATAAGGAGAAGGAATCGTGGTAGATTTTTGAAAACATGGAGCACAGTCATGGCTACCACACAATTAAATTTGCCTTTTACTGCCATCAGACAGAACATCAAAAATGACTGTTGATTACCAGCAGACAGTTGGTGTCTGTATGCTTTCTGGGCACAATATAGCTTTAGAAAAAGCTTTAGGAGGTCAGTCTTTTAAAGCCACTCCCGATAGGCAGCCATACGGATGAAGTGTTAGCGATTTAATTTCCTTTGCCTCGGCATATAACGGCGGATAGCAGTCCTCTCCCTCGCTGTCGGATCTTCCCAGTGACTGTTTACGTACTCACGTCTGTCTGTCTGTACGTCTGTCTGCCTGTCTGTCTGTCTGTCTGTTTGTCTCTATCTCTCTGAATATTTATGTGATGCCTTTCAAGCATATCTCAAAAACGTCTTTTAGGTACCTCCCAAAATTATATATGCTCTTTTTTATACTAGCATTGATAATATTTATACAGATATAATTACAGGTTGAGCTACGCCCGAGTTGTTACGTGGTCTTGAGGCATTGACGGTTCGTTAACTTGTAGGCCTGCTTGCAAAACAGTTATGTCCGAACGTTTCATCTGAATGGGCGGCCGTGCAATATTGTATAGGAATGCGTTCCGGTTGATGTTACACAGAGATAACTACTTGTAGAAAAAGCGGTACTTGTACACAGAGAAAGACAGACGAGACCAAGAGACGGAAAGAAAAAACAGTATGTGTAGAGGTGAGATATTAATATTCAGAAGCAAGCAATTCTTCGTGCTCTGTCTATCGTGACGAAGGTTTGGGAGTCGCCTTTCAACATGCCTGGCCCCCTGTGCAAGACGGGACTCATTCCTCAGGAAGAAAACGGCTCAAAACACAAACAAGCGACATGGCCGACACTGTTGTGAACTTCCGTAAATAACGCAGGACTTTCTCTCCAGGATTTAAACTTTTACAGTATTCGACTGTAAGTATCAACTCAAACGTAAAACGTACTTGCATCTCGACAGCTTGCAAAACCTTTATTTAACCAAATCTTCTGAGTAAACTTGTTAATTTGTTTAAAGTAGGCCTATAAGTCGAACTAATGTTTCACTAACGTGTGCTACATCGGTTAGTGTGAAGTGACGAATATGATGTATCTTATTAGAAGGTTTCCATGGCAACCTCTCAAATGCAATGCCTATCCAACTACAGATGCTACTTAGGATATTGGCTGAACATGTACGTTGAGCTGATTCCTGAGAAACAGTTGGTATATGATAATATGCAGTGGAAGATTATTCCAAACTAGTCTTTGCCTCTGCGAGCTAGTTCGGCAAAATGTCCCTTTATTTTTGTATTAATCGCGAGATGGCGTCGACGCATTAGTGGCCTTTAACTGTACTGAATAAGCGCCGGAGAACTTTCATAAGAGTTCGGCTTATTTTATACCATGAGAAATCAGTAAGGCGTACAGCCCTAAATAATGTGACAATTCGTTTCCATGGCAATCAGGAAGCCCTGCATCACGTGACATTTCGCTTCCATGGCAATCAAGCAACCCTTATGGAAAGGTTGCCAGGTTGCTAGATTGCTGTTGTTAGGTTTACGCTTCCGCCGAAGAGGGATCCAGGACCATATCGCAGTTACCTCTGTTATTAAAATAGGCGTGCAGTAAATGAATGATCATCTTACTTTGTCTTTCTTTACCTTAGCTCTAAGCTCACCTTATCGCGCCTTGTGTCACCTTACCTTACCTTACCTTACCTTACTTTACCTTACCTTCTGCAGCAGAAACTCGTGATAACGTTGTCTCTGGGAGCCGTATCAAGAACCGCCTTATAACGAAACCTCTTTGTAATAAGTTCCTTTTCATTGACTGAATTACATTTTGGATCCATGATGTTATATCAGAATTTTTGTTAAAACGAGACGTTTTATAACGAGTCTCCTGTGTAAACCTCATTAACTTTGTCTGTAGCATATTTTACCTTAAATTATCTTACCTGTATACCTTGTTACCTTAGCTTACATATACAACCATACGTTACCTTGTGTCTGTTACCTTCTAGTCGACACAGTCGAGAGAACCGGAAATGAGCCAAACCCTCCCTCCTACTCCCCAGCTTTCAACCACCATTCCCACTTTCACCCCTAGCTCAACCACTTCCATCCCTTCGGTGGTACCACCTGGACACCTGAACGACAGTAGCACCACCCTTCCACCTGTGTTGTCGACGACTGGACCGCCGACCTTTGGACCGCCGACCTTTGGCCCTACGACCATTCCAGGATCCCTCGTTACATCAACCGTCGCCAATGGAATCTTTGGATTGGGCACCAATATCGGTAGGATTAACAGAGTAACAGTCTATGATGGAATGGATTGGTATGAAGTAAATGGGATTTATATTGCACAGAAGAGGCTACAGTAGCGCAGAATAGGGTAAAATAGGAAAGGATATGCTGGACTGGGATAGAAGACGATACATAGGGATACGATAGGATAGGATATAACAGGATGGAACAGAATATAAAAAGACAGGAGAGGATAGGATACAATGGAATGGAATAGGATACAGTGATATACGATGGAATTTAATAGGATAAGATACAATGGAATTCGATAGGATACAATGATATAGGATAAAGTATGACAAGTATCAAGATTTAGTCGCCGTAGTCGTCGTCGTCAACATCATTATCATCGTTATCATCAGCAACATCACCACACCCGCCACCGCAACCACTACCAGGATGATGACAGCAATAGCGCCTTCATCATCTCCATCACCACCATCACAACCACCACCATTACCACCACCATCACAACCACTGCCATCACAACCACCACCTCAACAACCACAACCACCTCCACCGCCACCACCACCATTACCACCACCATCACAACCACTGCCATCACAACCACCACCTCAACAACCACCTCCACCGCCACCGCCACCATTACCATCACCGCCGCCGCCGTCGTCGTCACCATAATCAACAGCCACAATGGTTCTGCTTACGTATGTTCCTTGAAGGTAGCTAATTATAATACGCTCTGATGTTGTCATTGCAGATCCGCTAATTATCTTTGGACTGGTGCTCGCTGGCCTCATCTTCCTCTTTCTGCTCGGAGCCCTCATCTACTGCTGCTGCTACTACTGTGGCGCCACACCTAGACCACAACAGACCATGATCAGACGAACCTCTTCTCTCCACTCCATTCCGCAGGTGAGTCCCCTCACCCAGACACCCCTTCTCCCGATTGTGTTCTAAAATTATGGTCTTTCGTTGTTCAGATTCCAATTGTAGAACCAAAGGTTTAATGACATCATATTATAGCCAACGGTAGAAATGAACTCTACCACAATATGGCAACAATGGCCGTTGACGTCCTTACAAATGCTTTAGATGAAAAATAGTTATGTTTTTAAATAGTTTGGCTTTAATAATAGGTAAAATCACAATTAAACAAACCGTTAAAGTTTACATTGAAAAATATAGTCGTTACTTATATTAAAAACTTGTGATTAACAACAGTTCACTTGAATATAGCGATTGTAATTGTAATTACCATTGCAATTGTAATTTTAAAAACGGCGATTAATGCAACTTCTATAGCGCCATTGTCTAACGCACAAGGCATCACTCGATGGCACACCAAAACCAGGCCGCAGTCGGGTCAATAGCCAGAAAGTCAGTTCTCTGAAACAGAGACATTCTGTGTCTGTACCTATCTGTACCGTCTGCCTTGTTATGTAGAGCATCGTGATGAGCGAGCAACTTCTAAGATGCTTTACAGGTCATTTTAATAACATAACATAACACAACATAACATAGCACAACTTAATATAACACAACACAACATAACACAACATAACATGACAAAACATAACATAACATGACACGACATAACATAACATAACACAACACAACATAACACAAAAGACCATAAACATAAACCAACATAACATAACAAAACATAACATAAAAATAACATAACATAACGTAACATAAGGGTTTTAAGTGGTTCAGAAGACGTTTAATCTGTGGTAGAACCACTGCAAATTAATCAGGGATGTTTAATAGTCAAAACTTCTTCTTAAAAGCTGTGATAGTGTTCAGGGAGACAGTACTATCTATCATTCAAACTATTCCACAAGTATTTTCCATTTCAGGTGCATACCTTAACTCGCAAGAGCTACCTTTATCCGGCTGACGTCTTCGGAGTCGGAGATGACGTCACCTACAACACCATCAGACCGAGGATCGTAACCCGACCTACTTCTGCCATCACTACTCTGGGTGATGGCTACGCAGTCGGTCATAGCCTGAGGTCCGTTGGAAATCGTTATAGCAGTCGCAATGTCCTGCTCTATGATGATGATCATTCACCTCAGATTATAACTTTGTTCTAACGGCTTCGTCAGCCAAGAACAAGATATATGAGTTTATAAGCAGAGATTTAATACTAATGTTATTCGTCCAGATCTTTCTTTGCTCTTTCGAGGTGGACGACTTCATCTTAATCTTGTTTTCAGCGCTTTTGTCTAATGCTTAAGTGGACATTTCAGTGGTTCAAGCACTTTTCGGTTGTGCACTGGATATACAAGTGCAATAATGTTCATAACATATTAAACTATTTTGTAGGCTTACGGCATTAAACTGTCGTATACATAGCCTTTATTTATAACAACACTAAATATTGTTATTTTCATTCTCGTTCAAACTCACATTAATACGAATAAGCTGGTACCCCCGTGACGTGGCTTTCGTGGGGCGCTGTAGAAATCCCGGGATTACGATAGTAGGTAGGGGTGTAAAGTCTACGTAATGTGTATTTCTTGAATTATCGCCCGTACTGACAAATAAGCAGTAAAATGGATCATAATTTGTATAATAGAATTATAATTATATATACTAACGTCATCTCGAAGCCCTTTTAACTGAATGCTTATTAAACTACTCCTTTAGGACCTAAAGTCGAAAAAAGGTATGACATTTTGACATTTCGAACGTATTTCGTTATCAACTTGCGAGCTCACTTTGAATTATTACATTAACTCTGTACACTCTCTTTCCATTATACACGAGTTCACATGTACATCAAAATACAAGCATTTATTTCTATAGGCGTATAGGCTAAATGTCTGTTAACATACAAAATTAGCCTAACAGCATACATAAACTGTACAAGTTAATGAGCAGAAGCAAAAATACCACTCGTGAGAACTAAGTATCGGGATGCTATGGTCGTTTCCACCATCTGTCACCTGGCTCTTGCGGACCGTGGGGCACGGTAGCCTATTGGAGAGAGTGATCGGCTTGTAACGCGGAGAGTACGGGTTCGAAACTTCTCTTAGACGGTTACTCTGCAGATCCTTCACTCACAATTACTCGGCGCCATCTACTGATGCTAAGTCATGAGATAGTGGCGCCTAATAAATGCAGAAATAGTAATCCATCGTCTATGCAAATTGATGACACACTGAAGTGGCCTATGTATTCTTTTCGCTTGAGTAAATGTAAATGTAAACCTCCGAAATTTCTCAGTTCCACACAAAAGCTCCGTTAGGGAAACCAGTTAATATACCGGCGCTATATCAGTTCAAGTCTGGTTGGTTTGTCAGTTTTGGTGCCTAATCAGAATTTGAGTGGAGCGGGGTCAAGCCAGGGTGACAGCACGATGCTACGATCGAAATCGTCGGTGATGGAGCAGAACTAGAAATTTTTAGCCTATTGACATTTAAGTAAGTAGTAAGTAAGACATTTGTTATTAACACGTCATGTGTCCATCGGGTGAGCGAGGAATCGTAGGTGTAAACGATGAAGGTAAATGATAAAAATGCATGTTTGAAAGGTGTATATTCTGTAGACAGTCGACCTACATAGTGGGAAAAGTGATTTGGCTCTGGATCGTTCACTGAGATGTATTATTATTATTTCTGCATTTATTAGGCGGCACTATCTAATGACTTAGTATCAGTTGATGTCGCCGAGCAATCGTGAGTGAAGGACTTGTTCAAGGTCTGTACACAGTAATCGTCTCCGAGGAGGCTCGAATCCGTACTCTCCGCGTTACAAGCCGAGCGCTCTATCCAATGTAGATCATACTGTTTATATTGCTAAGCAAGGAGCGTAATCGTAATTGTAATCTCGAAAATTTCTAAAGCGTCACCCACAAGCTAAGAATAGCGAAACAGCTTATTAATGCGTGTTCTGCGTCAAGTCAGAGGGGTTGTTCAAAGACACCAAGTGAGAACAAAGTCCGGTTGCCAGAAGACCAGCAAGAGAGGGGGACACAGAAGCTGTTACAGCAGTTATGCTTAGGTTGAGAGAATCGTAATCGTAATCCCGAGATTTATACAGCGCCCAACGAAAGCCACGTCACGGGGACCAGATTATTCACAGGCGCTCAGTCAAACAAAATCGATAGGCAAGTGTTCGGTTCCAGGTCAAAATGCAAGAGTCAGGCGTGGCAGCTACGGTGGGTGATGTTTGGGATTGGAGCGGAAAAAGGGATAAGAGGAAGAATGGGAGTTAGGATAGGATCTGTTAAAGAGGAATGTTTGTCTCTCTCTCTCGCTCTCTTTGTATCACTGTCTATCTGTCCTTGTCGCAGTCTCGTATGAATTTTTCTGTCTGTCTCATGCTCTCACCTCTTCGTTTCTGTTTCTCTTGTTGATATATCTATCTGTGTGTCTGTGTGTCTGCCTGTCTGTCTGTCCGTCTGTCTGTCTATTTCTCTCTCCTTTTATAGTACGTACGAATATATGCCTCAGATTCACACTGCTATATTTGTGACTTGTGCGCGTTACGATACAGTAATTATAGATGAGTTACAAGTTCAGTATATACATAAGATATATATATATATATATATATATATATATATATATATATATATATATATATATATATATATATATATATATATATATATATGTTAGACTACTGTCCTAAACGTAAGACAGCTAAGCTTTCACGCAGATTGGTTGTTGGCAGAGTCCCATACAGACGACTAGCCAACATACACACAAGCACACACACACCTACACACACACACACACACGCACACACGTGTTGAGACAACGTTGGACAACATTGCGTAATTGTTTCTTCTGGTGCCCAGCTATGGACACAATTTGGGCCCAACGAGTCTGGCTGTCAGAGATGCGATTTGTATGGGAAAATGGAAGATTAATCACTGATTTGGACTGTCCCCCCCCCCCCCACTGGATTCATTTTCCAAGTCACTGCACCACTGTGCCAGTCTACAGGTAGGCTATAGGCCTACCTCCCTCGATATAACTTTTCCAGTGAATAATTGCACTCGTGTGGCAGGCGACAGTTGAATTCCCAAAACATTTTTGTATAGCTTGTCAAATTGTTTAGCGCTGGTCCATTATTCTACAGTGAGTCACGGTTAAAATTTTCCGTTAAGTAAACGCCACATTGTCACTCGTCGCTAACTAAAACACCCACGTATGCTAAACTCTTCATCCAACATATAATAATGTTAGAGGATGGACAGCGGTGTCTATTCACGGCCAACCGCAGCCATCTAGCGAACGCTGCTGAATTACGAGCGAGCGGTGTTGCAATATAAAATGTAAATGTACATGCTTTTCTAAAGCGACCGTATGAACTTTGGCCTGCTCATACATTTTGTAAGTTTCGTCTTGTATTGTGTTGTTTTGCATTTGGTATTTAAAATGTGTATATTAAACCAAAGGAATGCTTGCTTACCTACTGTGTTAAGTCATAATTGCTGGATTGAAGCTTGACGTTCGTTTCACTCGCCGGTCATGAGTTTCTCTATCTGAATCAGGACTTTGACACGGTTTTACATATATCTATAATATCTTCCTACTGATTTTTCATCTTTCACAAGTTCCACAAATCATAACTTAATATCGTTTAACTATCTGTCTGATGTTGGTTCTATAACTGATTAGACAAGAAAACATTTAACACACAGAATCACGTTCACTGGGCCCACAGTTGGCCCGCATGGTTCCGGTGGTGGCAACTACAGTGGCCAGCTATGGGCCCAATGAGGGGCCAAAGAACGTCATGTTTCTTCGGGTTTGTACATGCATTGCACCATCGTTGCACCAGTTAGCCTGCCAAAATGCTTGACCTTCGGATTTTGATTCGGAACTTAACCTATATCTTCCTCGCCGATTTTGTTTTGACTGAGCACCTGTGGTTGTCGAGAGTTTTATAAGTTTTATTGATCACCAAAATAATTAACAACTACAATCACAGTCATGGGCTGACCTAAAAAGAACAAAAAGTTTCGCTACGAAGGTTACGAGTTGTTCCCACGAGTAACGTTTTTGAGCGCTAAACAAATGCGGAGATTACCATTACGATTGGGGTTATTGTAATTTAAAAGGTCCTCGATCTTTGCCGAATACAATCTCAGTTTGGAGAGCACCTTTCTGCACACTGTGGCCTATGTAATTTACTGATCGCGCTACCAATTAAAATGAGAACGTACATCCCCTCTAAAATCGTGCAGCAAGAAATCGCCCCAAGCAGTGCATGCGTACCCATCCAAAATCAGCTCTGCTGCTATACAGGCATCGTAAGCCTATATAATCGGCACAATGTGTACCTGTACATCGTAATCAGGCACGTACAGTCTTCACTTGTCGTTTGAGAACGTCACTCATACGTAGGCCTGTTTTTATAAGTATGCGCATATTCTATGACTGTCGAGTGCGCGGGTTCATGGGCGTTTCATAATGTGTGCATAATATTATATTCATGTGCTATTTTTGTGCGTGCGTGTGTGTGTGCGTGTAGGTGTGTGTGTGTGTGTGTGTGTGTGTGTGTGTATCGATGCGTGTTCATTGTTCATGATATAAATACTGGCTTTATCATAGGTGTATCCCTACACATTGCGAACTGCGTGTGTTCAGTCTGTTTACTCAAATGTTAAGGAGTGTGCATTTTGAATAAGTATATTGTGAGCTTAGGTCAAGTGTATTAATACCTTAATTTGCTTTAAGTTCCATGGTAACAGCTACTCGTAGTGTTGTGTGGTATAAACGCGATGTTGTATTTGTTAGAACCATGCATTCCGATATAGATCGTTGCGGCTTATGGTTCGGGAGTGGCTGTAAGGCCCTTACGTTGTAAATTAAGAAGCAAAGAACATAACGAAGATCAGACGTGTCATCTCGATAAACAAACTTTATTAATATTTTAAGAACTTACAAAATAAATATTTCTTCAATATTTAGGTCCAAGCGATGACATTTGGCTTTATTACCGTATCAACCGAATTATCAACGAACTTTAGACATGTTTCAAGATGAGGAATTTCTAAGCGCCTGCCGAGAGCTGGACTCTCCCAACCTTGTCGGATGGGAACCGTTCACCCAGTCGGACTCGGGGGACATCGAAATGTACAGGAAGTATAATGAGGTACAACCGCCTGAACTAATAGCGTTTTTCGCCTGAGTTAATCGAGTTAAGGCAAAATTTATTTTATAAATTCAATTTCCGGGTAGTCATCAAAGTCGACTCTGACTATCTGTATTTTGCTCGAAAGAAAACGAACAATCAATGAACTACCTCATAAAGCGAACGTATAACAAGCTGCCGTTGTTTTTTGGGCGATGCAGTGTTGTTTTTAATTATGTATTTATTTAGCGCGATTTTGTAATGTATTTATTTAGCGCGATTTTTGTAATGGCGCTGGGCAGTTGTGCGTGAAGGACTTGCTCAAGGTCCCTCCGCAGTAACCGTCCCAAGGCTTGAGCCCACATACTCTGTGCTACAAGGCGACGCTCAAACACATGTCATATCGTATGGGTGTTTGGTTGTCCTACTAAACTTACAAAGATGGATTTTGTGAATTTGAGTATTGTTTTGTATTGTATTGTATTTGGTAACTTATATAGCACTTCTTACAGAACAAACTACTCAGAGGTGCTTCCAGTATGAGAACCCCGGGTAAATAAGAATGTCTTTAAACAACAAGCTGACTTGGCTCTATCATCTACAGAGACCCTTGCATGGTCAAGTTGCTTTCAATTAGTCTCTAAACATAAATGATGTAACACACAGATCTCCAAGAATCATCTTACCCTAAGATAACGAATTATGAAACGTGAGCCAACAGACGAACCTTGAACAAAATAGGAGGAAATGAATATCCAAAATTATCTTATGCCAGTTTAAGTAATTTTTGAACGTCTTGTTGTCAAAACTCTAAAATTTCTTTAAGATGTACAGAGGAAAGATTTAGTTTAAATATTAAATTTTAAGCTGGTTATCATAAATATCAGTTCGGTTACATAATCTTACTTAAATTGCCAATTTCACAGTCAACGAGTATAATTTTTACAGTGCATGGTATCCATGTTTATTTTCCATTTAAAAAAAACAAGACTGCAGACATAATTGAAATAATACAGTAAACCAACAGAAGGATCCAGTTCTTGGAGGCGTGTGGAAACTATTAGTTAATTATGAAATTATTTAATTTTGATTATTTTGCCTGAGATTCAGATTTACTGTCTGTTTTCACATAATAAGTGATTTAAATGAACAAATACCATACTCTTTCCGATGCTTTGAAATGTGCTTGTAGAAATCAGGGCTCTATTCCTATAAGATCTTTGGCACAATGGATGTACCGCCAGAAATCTGTTCCAAAGTGTATCTTGATTTAGAATATCGAAGGCTCTGGGACCCTTACGTTAAAGGTAAGATTCTAGCACAGGCTTTTTTATCCAATAAACTTGATTGCAGTTTCATGTAACATAGTGTAATGTAAGCAGGTCTGCCTGCTTGTCTTTGCAGCTTTTTCTGTCTGTGTGTCTGTCTGTCTGTCTGTTTCCAATTAATGTAAGATAATATAATCTCATCTGTGTGCTTCTGTTTGTCTGTATCTGACTGTTTGCCTGCCTGCTGCCTGTATGTATCTCTGTGTCTGCCTGTCCATCTACCTTCCTGCCTGTCTACCTAATTATCTGTCCGAGTAAGTAATTTAATTAACTGTGATATAGTCTCATCTTTGTTTCTGCACTGCTGCAGTGGTGCGTGAGGCTTCAACTGATGGTTGCTTGTCTGCGAAACTGGAACAAACATCAGGCCTGCCTGGTGCCAACTCAGCCCTCCATCCTTTCACATAAGTAACATGAGATCAGTCCAGTCATAATCCAGCAGAAAATATATGGAGGTTGGGAAACAGTGTGGAAACTGTAACAGGGATATGTGACCTTGAGTAGGAAAGGCATTCGAATAGTTTCTCAAAATTACTGCTTGAGTTTCTGTAACACGTGTTTCTTGTATGATAGCAAAGGATTGTTTGGGTAGGCAATTGGCCTTTAGAACTGAATATGGGTTTATGGGAAATATGGAGGCAGAATGATGTTAATTAAAAATTAATTAAACTGAAAGGCTGATAATGCAGCCCACAAATTTAAACTTTTTTTATAACAGCGATCAAATAGGCAATTTTTTTTACAAATTTTGGGGTGCTTAATTCAAACATGGCCATGAAAATCCTGCAGGATGTACTATTTTTTGACATAGGCCTTATTCTATTACTTATGTGAATGAAATATGGGTATCCAAAAAATTAAAATTATTACGATTGTTGTCATAGAATTGCATTAAGTTTCATAATTTTTTGCAAACATCATGTTCACAGACTATTTCAAAGTTAAGTAACATACATTTTCATTTAAACTAAATTCCTGAGCTATATAAATTTGTTATTCCTTTAACTACAAAGAATAAAAATACAAAATGAAATAAATAAACTATCCAAGATTACATGTGTCCTAGTTGTGTCTAGTGGGATATGGTTATGGTCTGTGGTTTCTCTTTGAAGCGACTATTGATTAATGATTATTGATTATTGACTATTGATTATTGTGATGATGTCAACCTGTATTTTTGCCACAAAAACAGAAAAACAACAGATAATACCACCTTATGATAATGAGTCTACAGATGTCTTCAGATTAAATTAGAATAGATAATTTGCAAAAAGGGTTTAAATACTTCTTGAATGTGTGTGGAATGTCTGGAACTTTGGCCACAACCCTGTTGCATTTAGTACCAGACTGGTTAGTATTTATTTGACCGGTGAATTTTAAAATGACTGGTGAATTTGTAATTACACGAGGGTTTTAAATGACAGGTGACTTCGTGATTTACCTTCTGTTGTTATCCAGGCTTAACTGATTACCGTGCGATTTGCAAATTGAGCTTCTGATGCTTAACATGTCTGGATCAGTTTGTTTAGAAGTACAAGTTTTCATTAGCAGTTGTACAAGACTTGTTACAGCTTGCTGCATTGTAACAGAAATTCTGACATAACATGGTTATTCTCATTTACATTTGCAAGCTGTTCAAGCTGATCATTTCTTCCTTTGGTGTGTTGAGGTGTCTTCCCTCAAATTGCCCAAAATGGCTGGATCCCATCTGCTGTGGTATCTGTTCTTTTCTTTTGTTCTTTTGGAATCAATAAAAGTTTTCATTCATCTATCCTCCGTGGTGAACACACTTCCTGTGTTGTAGAATCGAAAATACATATCTTTGTGGTTGAGTGTCATTCTGTATGTCTGCCTTTATGACTGTGCATCTTCCTTTGTTTGTTTACTTTATTATGTATTTATATTTGTGTGTTTGTCTACGCCTACGATTCCTTGCTTGATAACAGATGCACTTCTTAGTTACCTACTTATAACATGGTTGGGTGCTTAGATTTTTACATCACTTTAGCTATAGACAATAAACTCACTACAACATGACGTCATTGTTGGGCTGGTTCTTGATACAAAGAAATATGAGCATATAACCCCTGTGCTTAAATCTTTGCTTTGGCTTCCTGTTCG
>OZ029921.1:24964116-25055488 GCA_964023275.1 Norana najaformis
TTGCGTCTGAACTAAGTGCTGTTTCTGAGGACTTTATACGAATTTATACAGGTATGTGTTCTTCTGCGTATCTGTCTGTCTGTCTGTCTGTCTGTCTGGAATATGTCTGCCTGCCTTTATCCGCTTGTCTGTCTTTCTGCAGGATTAGATGCTAATCTGATTCAGGAGGTGATCACGAATGAATCATTCGTGATCACCTCCTGAATCAGATTAGCATTCATCCGTTCCTCTCTTCAGTCACCCATCCGTCCATATACCCATGCATCCTTCCGCTTCTCCATTTATATGTCCGTTTGTACGTCCGTTCATTCACCCATTCATTCCTCCATTTATCAACCCATTCACCCTCCAACCCGTCCAAAACTGCTGTTCAAATTTAGCGGGAACCCCCACTCTAACAAATAGGAAGGCAACTCATGACGTGCCCAAAATGGCCGGATTGCCCCCTTTGATTCACCCTTGCGTCATTCTGTCCTTCCGTCCGTCTCTCCGTCCGTACATCCATCCATCCGTCCGTCCGTTCGTCCGTCCGTCCGTCCGTTCGTTCGTCCTTCCGTCCGTCCGTCCGTCCGTCCGTCCGTCCGTCCGTCCGTCCGTCCGTCCGTCCGTCCGTCCGTCCGTCCGTCTGTACAACCATCCATCTGTCCGTCCGTCCGTCCGTCTGTACATCCATCCATCCAGTCCGTCCGTCCGTCCACACGTAAGTCTGCTGTCTTCGAAGGTTCAAGTGACACGAAGGGGTCTTTAACATAAACTAGGCCATCGAATCGGTTAAACAAATCTACCATTGATTATTTACATACTAATGGTTTATCGTTAACCTGAGCTCCGTTAGGAGCTCAATGGGCGGTTCACACGAAACTTATATGTGCCGAGCAAAGCAGTTCAAATGGATTTGTCATCCAACTTAGGGTACAGAAACACACATAGAGACACACAGACACAGCGAGACATGCACACAAAAGGAGAGACACCTACACACACGCACACATCATTTGTTGTAGCTGTGTTATAGACCCGATCACCTTAGACCTAATAATATAATTAATTGTAAAGGTTGCACAGGTCAATTACATACGTGGCCTTATATTCCTTCCCCATGCCTCAAAAGTGTAATATATAAGCACGTGATGATTACAATACCTGATGGTGGTCTTGAAAGAGGTGTGATGGTTCGGCATGAAGTGAGAAAAGATATTTTCTGGAAGGCACAAGAGCTGGGGATTCGGTATTTGGGTCATGATGTCGGTTTGAAGTAGCCATACGACAGCGGAAGAAGTAATGACCCGTGAAATTACATTGCTGTTGTATTTCTGATAGGACACAACGTGAAGCCTAGTCCTTTAGGCCGTTTAGGCCTAAGCGAGTCAAATGCGCATTCAAAGAATAACTGTGAATGTGTGTGGTGGTTGACAGTAAGAAAAGAAGACGAAGAACGGGGTGCTTTGCCCAAGGCTCGGCGATGATAATTTATTATTGTAGGCCATTTTTAATAGCGCACGGAAGCCAAATCCTAGCTCTACTCTGGTGAGCTGTGTTAGTCATTTAACATGTGATTTTGACGCATACCCCCATAATTCAATTTTTGTACTCTGGATTGAATTCAGTATATCAAATTGTTGTCATTGTATTGATGGTAAGGCATTGTATTCCATCCATCCATCCATCCATCCATCCATCCATCCATCCATCCATCCATCCATCCATCCATCCATCCATCCATCCATCCATCCATCCATCCACCCACCCACCCACCCACAGAGAAAATGAAATTTCTCTGACTGGTTTTGAAAGTGATAGCAGGAGAGCAGATGACGGCATCAAATGTCCTAAGAACTGGTCATTTAGCAGGTACCGGTAGTAAAAGCACTGTCCTAAGGATATTCACTGATCAGATAACAATAGCAACAGACCTAAGGCTTTGTCATTTAGTAGACGACGGTAGCAACACTTGTGAATTAGTAACATGAGTCGATTCTGCGTATAAATTCCAAAACAATATCCATAAAATTTTCTGTTTGTAGCTTATGATCTTTATAAATGTTGACAGCATATAAGACTGAAGATGAAGAGATTTCGGAAGGAAAAGTCGAGCTCCAAAGTGGTCGAGCCGTCCAGTTCAGAAGGAACTGCTTCGGCACCAGTCAAAAGCAAAAAGAAGAAATCGTTTCTGTCGATTTTCTCCAGAAAGAAAAAGGACAAAAGTTCGCCGAAAGTAAGTCATCAACGCTCTTAATGTCAATGTCTTCCAGGACCGTGTAACGTTGGGGGGATTAATACAAGAAATGAAGTCTCACCTTTTCAAGAAATCCCACCCTGATTCATCGAATCCACTGTCTTCCCATCTTTCTCAGCTTAACCACAACCCACCCTAATATCTCCTCTCCCTTTTCTCTCTCTGGTCTTCTAGCAACCGGCTTGGTTTTTGACATGGTATCTATGGACAACCCCACTGACTTGATGCAGCGCTCGTGAATAAGCTGGTGCCCTGCGTTTAGCTTTTAAGTAGCGCTTTAGAAATTGCGAGTTTACGATTACGATTACGAAGAACTGATAAACGAACGAAAGAACAAACGAAATGTATTGTATAACGTAAAAGTAAATCTCAGAAATTTCTTAGTGTCATACAAAAGATGATTCAGTGAGACCAATTTATTCACAGGCGTTGTATCGAATCAAGTCCGCAAGTTTCAGTCTGTTGCTCAACAGTCCATGGAAATCAAGGCTGTGTGTCATTGGTGTGTGTATCCAGCTGGCTACTGGTTTCATGTTTCTTTACAAACACGCAACGATTTTAAGGAAGTCATCGTGATGATTATTATCGATGAAACAGGTCCACAACAGATTTTTTAAGTTCTTGCAAAAGTCTCAGATTCGTTTTTCTGTGTGTTAATTATGATAGGTAAACACAGTTTAATATTATCTTTGGTTTAAAGGATGTCGTTTCGGAGAGGAGCGGTACTGAACTCGCCGTCGAAGACAGAAATGGACCTCCATGCAATTCTTCGAACCAACCAAGTCTGGGGGGCACGGGAGAGAGATCCGCAATGACTCCACAGGAAACTTCGAAACTTCCTCCAGGTGCCAAATCAGAAGAGCTAGCTGTGTTCGAGTTCTTCACGACTGATTCTCCTGACGGATCCGTATCGAGCGGCTTCCACGAGGCCCAGCTTTCTCCCTACCAATCAGAACCACACCACAGACACATGGCAGACGTCCGCTTGTCTTTTCCCGTTGGATCACACTCAAAGAAGCTCTGCCAAAGTTGTGCCTTGGCAATTCAAGGCAGTTCCAATGAACATCGATGCGTAAGCTCGTCACAGTCATGCGTCGCTGGTTTGAAATCGGATTCCAACACTCTGCTTCTTCATCCGCCTGTTAGAACCGTTACAGCACATCGTTACAACCCAGAAACTGTGTGCGATCGATGTGATAGTGTTAGAAGAGCCAGTCCCGTGGAGGAGTGTAACATCGATCTCGGCCCAGCAGCGAAACTGTGGCTTGGCCAAGCGAACCCAGTTACTTTCGCCGACGGAACAACAAGGATTGTGTCGTGGAGTATGATCGGAGACAAAATCGTAGGCAGCGTCGTTGACGATAGGAGTGGAGGGACAAATTCAACGGCCAACGACCTTCTGATTCAAGACCACATCGTCTGTGGCCAATCAAAATCCGACGAGACGGAAGCCCAGGACTCAAGAGATGTTCCAAAAACTATCCAAGGAGAAGATTCACAGTCAACGAGACATCGTGGTAAAACATCCACATGTAATTTTCCGCAGACAAGAGAATCATATCAGTTGGAAGACATCAGTAAATCCGCGCCCTTCGAGGTTCCAGAGCGAAAGCATACACTCGAATCAAATACCTCATCAGGTTTTACTCCTCAGAAAAGCTCTAAAGCACAAAATCAGTTGACTTCTCCAGAGGAAGGTTCATCTGCTTGCAGCCTAGATAGTCTGGAGCGGGTCAGCCCTCAAGAAAACGTGTCATGCAGTCATCTAGATGATGCAGGAGAATTTGTCATGGAAAGCTACATAGGAGTTCAAGATGCCGCTATAGATTCAGCGTCAGAGGAACCCATCAAGTTGCACCATCCACCTGACAGATGCGATTCTATTCAAGCTGGACTGAGACGACGAGATGATAGTTCTGCCGATGGAGACACAAGTTCCGTGTTTTCCGCAGATGCCGGAGTAACCGACAAGTTCTCAGGCATACAGAATGAACATTTAAAATTAGCACTTCATAAGTGCAACTCGAGTGATGCTGTTTTATCTGCAAAATCAAAAACCAACCGCGCCATCTGGTTTGACGTCACCAGCGGTAGGTCACGTGAAATAACACCGGAAGTGAACAGAAGTCCAGCAAGTGCAAGTGTTTCGTCAGAGCTTTCCAGAAAGAGCCTCAGTGAAGTCGCAAAACCAGACGTGGGTTCTACTACTATAGGAGCTTCGAATGCAAACTGTGTTAACGCAGGAAAAACGAGCTCCAGTTCAATAAAGAATTTAAACGCCGCCACTTCAAAGACTGGGTCGCTTTCACGTCCTGCCGGCAGTTCAGGCAACGCCAGGTGGAAGTCAGTCACTGATCTCACAAGAGCGGGGTCAAGGTCAACGTCCGATGCCAACAACTGGCCAACTCCATCAGTATACGATCCGCAGGTGGCAGCCGACCTAGCCAAAAGGTTCGCGGCCATCAACGCCCGGTTTCGAACCATGGCAGCTGATGCAATTGCCCGAAGGGAAAGCGGCAGCCACCTGTTCAAAGAATCAGAGCAGGGTCGGTCTGGACGTCCACCGATTGCGCCACGATCCCATCAAAGCAGCCTTGAAGACGGTGGCATCAGCAGCGAGGCAGACTTATCTTGGAAACTCGATGGCACTCTTACACAACATTTCAACGAACCAGATCGAGTTGTGCTAGAAGGTGGGCGACCTGTGGTAACTAAGGATCGTACTGAATCTACCACAGCTGATGAGATTACAGAGGAGTCTTGGGAAAGTCCATTAGTGTCTGGTACACTAGCAATGAACCACACTAAAGGAGTTCTCAACTGCAGAGACAAGCCAACAGAAGACAGGAAGTATAGTAGCGTAGGTGATCTGCACTGTCGTTTTCCGGAAGATGACGTCTTTTTTCCTGCCTCCGACTCGTCGATCTCCCGCGCCCCTTCCAGTGCTGTCAATCACACCGGAAGATTAGGAGGCACAGTTCGAAGACCAGTTCAAGAGGCAGTGGCTGATGAAACACCCACCGTCAATCGACCGCGAAAGAAGACACTTCATGAACAAATGCAAGAAGTTCGATCGCAGGTCAACCAGTGGCACAAGGACCTCACTTTGAACAACAGATTACGGTACGCGAACGTATTCGACAATTCGGAGTAGCTACTGTGAAGCGATGCTTACTGCCGAGTAAAAATCAGAAGAGACTATGTGAAATCCACTGATAGTAAAACGAAGGACTTTCGAGAGTTCAGAGTAAAACTGTGAAGTTCATAGTAAGATAACAGAAAATTTGGCTAACGTGAAACCCGCTGAATGTGTATATATGACGGTTTGAAGTAGAGTGGAAATTACTCTGACGTTTAGACTAAGACCACAGAACATTATTGCCAAACCTGTTTACAGTAAACAGGAATATTCCTGATAGTTAAAATGGAAATTACTCTGAACTCCACCGCGAAAATCTAAGGAAATTAATGTAAAACCAATTTAGAGGGCTATGATATATTTTGACAGTTCAAAGAAAAGTGAAAGTTACTTTGAAATTCGTACTAAATTCACAGGCTTTACTATCAAACTCATTGACAGTAAAATGAAATGCATCAACAGTTCGGTGTAGAATGTAAGTCACTATGAAGCTCACAGTAAAACATCGAACATTACTGCAAACCAGTTGAAAGTAAAATCAAAAAATTTTAAAAATTCAAATAGTTTATTCTTTCTATGAAATTCGCAACATATGTTCTCTGCACTTAGGCTATCAGTAACTACTATAGCTACTGCAGGGTTGCAGTAACTTATTGCTAAACCAGTTTACAGAAAAGTTACAACAAGTTACTGTCAAAACTGTTAAGTATAACTTGGATGCTAGTAGAAAACGCATGTTATGCATTACCGCCAAGCGATTGAGCGCATTATATTATAATTTATAAATTTTCACGCCAAGAAACATATAGGCCTAGTACACATAAACTCCGGACATACAGGAACAAGTTCTCAGACTTGCAGTAGACGGGCGTTGAGTTTAAAGTGCTTATTTATTGTAGAATAACCGAAACGTTATTTCATTTCGAAAAAGCGACAACGATGGCCCTAATTTTAGATTATTTTGTCTTCGTAATGTTCTGTCCAAAATTTTTGCGTCGATTAAATTTAAGATTTTTTGAAAAAATCGTAAAGAAACTTTGAGAAAAATAGTCAAGGCTTATCAAGCATTCAGTTCCATAGTGACCGCAACATCGAATCGACTTTTGAGACGAACAGAATAAGCGCTATATAAGTGTATTGCGTAATATGACATCATGAAGCCATGGCCACCCATACATAACCCTTTGCTCACCTTTACCGCAATAAGTTGATGCAAGTCTAGTATATTCCTGGTTAAATATGACCTCCGCTGCTGCATAACACGGACTCGTGAATGCACTCTGCAAGTGGCTATAAACGATGCTAGCCGACCACGGTCACATCAAACGGCTTTTGGACGCCAGGTGGGCGGGCAGCCCATTCCCCGAGGGCAGCATCCGTTGGGCACTGGCCTCCGCCTGGGAATACACTCAACTCAGACGCTCGTAAATCACTGACAGGTTCCCGCGCTTTAACTTCCGTTCAGAACGCCATGCCAGCGTTCTTCTGGTGCGAGCACCTGCGCTCCTACGCGGCATTGTTGGAGTTTTGAGACGTGATGTAATCTGGCGGACGTAGTACTTTAAAAGCCTATCCAGGTAACATACCATTTGTTGCTGTTAACAACGGATGGTAGTAGTAGTGCCTTCTGGAGTCGAGTTTCTGTATGACTTTCGCTGCTTTTTAAGAGAATTTGTTTACTAAATCTGTTAAACAATGAAGTTGAACGTACTCTGTCATCTGCTCGCGACTCTTGCCGCCTTTGGCGACGCCGACCGAGGACCGAAGGTGTCGCCGTACCTGTTAGCGTTTCAGCGAAGCGAGTGGCCCGTCCCAGAGGACAAGGATCAAGAGGCCAGTACCTCGCTGGCGACGACAACCCCTTCAGGCTCGGAATCGGTTGACTTTGAACCGGTGTTGAACGAACTGGACAACAAGGAGACGATAATAACGGATGATGAAGAAAACCTGATTCGGGACCAGCAGCAGGAACGACCATTGGATGGCAACGCGAAGTCAGGATATGGATACAGAAAGCCCAGTAAAGGATACTATCAACCATCCCCCACTTACTACCCCAGTTACATGCCTGTCTATTATTCGCCTCAACAGCCTTCAAACCCTCAACCATCTTATCAGCCTTCTTATCAGCAACCATCTTATCAGCCTTCTTATCAACCTTCCTATCAACAACCTTCCTACCCTCAACCATCTTATCAGCCTTCTTATCAACCTTCCTATCAACAACCTTCCTACCCTCAACCATCTTATCAACCTTCTTATCAAGTTTCTTATCAGCAGCCATCCTACCCTCAACCATCTTATCAGCCTTCTTATCAGCCTTCTTATCAGCCTTCTTATCAACCTTCTTATCAACCTTCTTATCAACTTTCCTATCAACAACCTTCCTACCCTCAACCGTCTTATCAACCATCTTATCAGTCTTCTTATCAGCCTTCTTATCAGCAACCTTCTCACCCTCAATCATCTTATCAGCTTTCTTATCAGCCTTCTTATCAACAACCTTCCCACCCTCAACCATCATATCAGCATTCTTATCAGCCTTCCTACCCTCAGCCATCTTATCAGCCTTCTTACCCTGCTCCCTCTTATCACCAACCCCCATATCCTCAACCCTCTTATCACCAGCCTTCATACCCTCAACCCTCGTACTACAGAGAGCTACCGCATGAGATCAACTCAGCAGAGGCTGACGCGAAAGTCGTCACAAGTCTGAAGAAATCATCCAAGTCATCGGAAACAGCGGTGGTTTGCGATGACGTTGAAAGTAAGTGCTAAAAGTAAGTATGCAATATGCAAGCTAACTTCAACAGTTCATAATTTTACAGTACTTTACGGTTAAGTATTCGATTTAATCTCTGGACTCCTTCTTGACTGTTGATGTCCACCAAATGGCTTACTCAATCAACACCGGACCAAATAGATTACAGTTAAGTATTCGACTCAATCAAACACCGGACCAAATAGATTAAGTTAAGTATTCGACTCATTCAACACCCGACCAAATGGAGTACAGTTAAGTTTATTCGTCAAAATAAACATCAAATAGGCTTCGGTCAATCCCTATCATTCTTGCTTAGGTTGCGTCGAAGGCTGCATAATAAAAAAAACAAGTAAACGACACTGACAGCCATAAGATGTTATTAAATAGTGGATACTAGTAGGGGCCTAATATTATTTTTTCTTGCTTCACAAGTTCTTCTCTTTTAATTCCTGTGAATTGACTGATTATTGGCAAGAATTGTCTTCACGACGCAGCTTTTGTATTGCACTGAGAACTTTCTGAGATTATATTCACATTACATTTACATTACAGGTAAATTCTGTCACGGCAAGACGGCCGGCCACTTTGGTCACCCAAAGAGCACCTTGTGTTTTGTCCAGTGCGACCAGGTGGGGCAAGCCTTCGTCAAGAAATGCGCTTACGGTACTTCTTGGAAGAGCAAAACTGAAAAAGAACCTGCCAAGTCAAATATGTGCATGTGACTCCGCTTGTCACACTTATTTTCTGAGTGGAAACCTTTAAGGGCGCTATATAAATCTTATGTTGCTTCACAGTACATTACTCTTCGTTACGTTATGTAGAAAACGATCGTAGAATGGAAACGCCAATAAAAATCGTCTAAAACGGAAGTAGTGTTTGAGGTAGACTTGTTAAATTGTCTTATCCACTGGTGTGGGACCCATTTCTTCGACAACAAACAGTATTCGACTCAATCAAACACCAGAGCAAATGCAGCAACGATTAGATCGATGCTGCTGCTCGATGCCTGAATTGTATGTCGCAAAGAGCGAATGGAATGAATGGAATAGACACAGGGTGTTCGTATGACAGTCCGTCTGGCTCTATCTGTCTGACTGTCTGTCTTTCTCTACCTATGTCTGTCTGATTCTGTCTGTCTGTCTCTATCTGTCTGACTGTATGTTTGACTCTGTCTGTCTCTGCCTGTGTCTGTCTGATTCTCTCTCTATCCGTCTGACTGTCTGTCTGACTCTGTCTGACTGACTATCTGTGTCTGCCTGATTCTGTCTGTCTGTCTCTATGTGTTTGTGATACGGTAACCACTTGGTTGAACGTTCGACTTGCAACGCGGAGTGATCGGGTTCGAGTCTCCACGAGACGGTTACACAGGTGTAGGGACCTTGAGCAAGTCCTCCACGCACAACTGTTCAGTGCCATCGACTCATGCGTTGTCCTTAGATAGTAGCGCTTAATAAAGTAGAAATAAAATATCAATGTCAGTCTGTCTGGTTGTATCTTTCTGTCCTTCTCTGTTTGTCTGGAAGTTTTTGGCGACGAACCAAACAACACATTTCACTATTTCTTTTTACTATACAAGTGCGAAAACCTTTCGACTTCACAAGTGAGATGTTTTGATATCAGCAAGTTTATACAAACATACAGCTGTATAAATATTTACAGGTATTCGTATATCGTCGACACAGTCATATAAACCAGGTTTACATCGGAAGTTGGGCCAAATTTCTGACTTATAGTATAAGGTACCTTGTAACTTAGAGTAGGATTAAAAATGAACAAGAGCATTGACTGATGCCTTGGGCATTATAATAACGGCGCTATAGAAGTCTTCAGATTAGATAAGAAAACAGATAACTTCGAGAAACAGCCATAGTTATGAAATGTAAATGTACACGGATTTATATAGCGACCGTATGGCCTCGACCTTGTTCATTTTTCAATGAATTGATCGAGTGAGATCCTTCACCACCACTGCCCGTTACATATACTCATTTTATGGCTGAGTTCGCTAGGTGCCGCAAGTGGAGCAGAAAATAATCTCGAGATATCTTTTGCCTCTCGGGAGACATTTTCGTCTCTCTCGATGTTGTTATAAGGCTCGGAGTCACGTGGGCAAGAAAACCAAACTTGTGACTTGAAGAATAGTTAACTGGCTTTCTTTAGTAAGCAAGCAAAACTCTATCAAGCTTTTTATATCGGTCTTATACACACACATGCATTCATGCATACAATATGCATACATATATATAAAATACACACACACCCTGCTTAACGTAAAAGAAAAACTTCGTTATGGTAAAACGTTCTAAGAATTATTTGCCTTGTGCAGCGAAGAAAATCAAGAGAGGCAACCGCGCTCACGTACACCATATTGTGCTCTCTCGTATTATTATTATTACTACTACTACTACTACTACTACTACTCCTACTACTACTACCACCACAACAACAACTTCTACTACTACTACTACTACTACTACTACTACTACTACCACTACTACTACTACCACCACTACTACCACTACTACCACACCCACTACTGCTGCTACTACTACTTCTACCACTACAACAACAACAACTACTACTACTACTACTACTACTATTTTTTGTTTATTTATTTATGCATATGTTATGCGTCACTATCTAATGACTAAGTATCAATCGAGGGTGCTGAGCAAGTGTGAGTCAAGGACTTGCTCAAGTAAGGTCCCTGCACAGTAGTCGTCAGAGCGTCAGAGGGGAGGCTCGAACCCGTACTCTCGGCATTACAAGCCGAGCGCTCCATCCAATCGGCCACCACGCCCCACATTGGTATTGGGACTGTCCTTCTGGAACAATCTTCCTCAAGGTTACTCTGTAGGATGATTCCAAGCAGGTTCAACACACTTTCTGTCTGCTCAATTCCTGGTAAGAGCAGATAATAAATCAATGGGGCGTTCGACAAAAACCAGAGATAATGAAAATTATCTCTGGTTTTGGGGATATGATTATCAAGTTTGTCTAGGGTGACCCACAGCTTAATATTATCAAATACTGCATTAAGCCCACGTGCGTGTAGTTTCAGGATTCAGTCGATTGTATCATCGACATATTTACATATGTAGTTTGTTTGTCTTTGTCTAAAGTGAGGAGAGCTAAAATGAAAGCAATGCGCTTTTCTGTCACAGACAGCTCAAGAAACATTTTCAACTCATATTAATTCGAACCTTTTCAGGTGTGTTAGATAGCTATGTTACTTGTGAAGCCCATATAAGGCGCTATGTAATTAGGCCACCCCTCTGAAATAAACTCCCGCCAGAATTAGGCCTACGACAATTATCTGGTCTATCATAGGGACTCACCATCACTATCACTTCACCCCTTCCAATCTCTGGACAGGTCTTCCACTCAAAATTGGAAACAATCCTTTTCCGCAGATCCTTTCCTGATTCCTCTTCTCCTTATCTATCCTACAGATCCAATTCCAAACATCACCCACCGTAGCCGTCTGACTGCTTGGATCTTGACCTGGAACCGAACTCTTCTTTCCAATCGATTTTGTTTTGACTGAGCGCCTGAGAAGAAGCCGGTTCCCGCGACCCTAGCTTTTGTTGTACGCTGTAAAAATCTCGAGATTACTACTACTTTATATAGCCTTTTAAGTGCATAGGTCCTGTTAAATCATAAATTAATCGTCTCATTAATCATTAATCATTAGAACTCAGGGATTTATTGCACTTGTTCCCAAAGTGTGACATTTAAAACGGCTTTTCGTACCCTGCAATTTCGGCCACCGTAATCTAGCCATAGCCTCCCGCACTTAAATAATAGGTTTGTCGTGGACCAGCAAGTCGAAAATCTGTATCGCTACTTGGGCATTTCTAGCCAAGCCAGGTCGAGCGTATCATTTCTTGTGGAGGGCACGTATCAACGACATGGTAGGTACGGATCTCGAAGGGCCAATCGCTAACACAAAGCCAGGAGGTGGCCTTACCCACCTTTTCCCTCCCTCACTCCCTTCTCTGGTCGTTTGTCGACCCTCTAGCTTTGCATAACCTCCCTCTCACGAAGCCACAGAAGAAATGCTGGCTACTTCTTCGAACCATTCAGCTTATGCGCCTGTTAGCGTGTTTGCCAACGGTGCAGGTAAGCTGTATTAAAATAACACCATTGCATTTATGAGTGGATCTGTGTATGTATGCGGCCATGTATGCATATATATGTAAGTATCAAGACACTTGATGTAGCGCCTTTTAAGGGCTTCTCAAGTGGTCATCTTATCTAGCTGATCTTAATTACTGTATGTGACCTAAGGTAGTTTCAAAATGCGATTAATGCGACTGTGCTGTCCACATGTATAGTATGCTCATATGACATATACTTAATGCAAAGAGAGTAGCATTACATTGCCTAATGCAATAATGTATATGGAAATTTATGTAGCGCCTTGTTTAGCCTCTCAAAAGCAGTGTACATGATTGCAGGGCACTGTATGTACACACCCTATAACAATGCATTGCATCACAACTTCTTATTTTATACATACCTACATACATTCATACATACATACATACATACATACATACATACATATATAAATACAGACATACATAAATACAAGCATATATAATGATAATGATGATGATGATGATGATGATGATGATGATGATGATGATGATGATGATTATTATAATAATATAATAACTTGACGAGTAGTGGCCCTTCCAGATGTTGTTGCTATTCAGTAAGTTTTTTAGCCTCGAGGAATCATTTGTACCTCTGGGCGCTAAATAATAATATTAATATTAACGCACAGTATAGCTTGTGTAACTCTAGTCCCGATATGTCACGACATAACGTAAAATAACATTAATTACATTACATTCATTTAGCGCCAGATGCTGTGGTACGCGATACGATGCGTCAATTGTTGCACCCTCTCGGTCTCTAAAGCCAGAAGTAGCTGGGGCGTAGAGAAAAACCCCTAAAACCCATAAATTCACGAGATCAGAGGAGGTCAGAAAGACCAAGATCGGAAAAAACCCCATGCAGGGCTGACTGAAGAATTCCATTACCCTTCTGCAGTCTGCTTAATGAGGGGCCAGGCAACGGGCATTCCAGTAGTGCCGTGGTCAGGGCAGGGGTCACAATGGTACCTGTAAATTAACAGGATGTCTGTCAGGCAGGTGTAAGGAGCTCAAAGGCTTCTATAGAACGAGTTATCCGCAGTGATCGAGAGCGTCTATGAAACTGTATTTCCCACAAGAAATACAATGCTTCATAGGTTTACTGTATGCGGCGTTATTTATGAACAGTTCACCCATTCATCAAATCGGGAACAAAATGCATTTGTGAAAACACACATCTATGCGGTGTTCACGCTCAGATTGTTGTAAGCAGATTTCTCTATCTTGATTAATAGAACATGACTATCTCTTCCACGACGAACTGCCTCATGCCCTGTGGGTATATAACCTTTAAGGTCATGTAATATAACTAAAAGCAGTGCCCTGCAACAGACAAGGTCGAAAAAGCAATATTGTAAATGCACATGTCTTTCTAGCAACCGTATGGCCTCGACCCTGCTCATTTTTCAATGAGTTTATCGGGTGAGATCCTTCTCCACTGCTGCCCGTTTGAATGGGCGCCACGCCACTTAAGGACCGTACTATCCCGAGATTTAAATCTCATAAATATAGCCACTCTTGATATAATAGTAGCATATGTTCCCACTCTAATTAATCAATTGCTGAATTGTTTAGAGTAGATTAAAGAATAAAAGAATTGAATTAATTATAATCATAATATGCATGTTATTATTAAATGTAAATGTACATGTTCTTCTATAGCGACCGTATGGCCTCGACCCTGCTCATTTGTCAATGAACTAATCGGGTGAGATCCTTCACCACCGCTTTCCATTTGAATGGGTGCCACGCCATTTTAGGCCCCCGTTTACGGACCGTGCTAGCCCGAGATTAAAATCTCTGAAATATAGGCACTATCGGTATGCGAACAGCAATGGTATGCAATGCAGCGTAGACTGACAGCTGACGATCACATATTCTTGAAGAAAGGAATTCTTTAGTTAGAAGCTTATTTAGAATCACAAAGGAATCACAAAGGCAGTAGGAAGAAGAGGATTATAAAGAAACTTCGGCTTAAGGAGGTAGAGCAGAAGAAAGAGGAGAACGAGAATCAGAATGAGAAGGACGACAGCGAGAAGAAGGAGGAGAACGAGAAGGAGGGGAATCGACAGCTTATGTGATTGAATACAATGTGACAACTGTGTGCTTTATGCACGTGACGGAAGGCTTTCTGAAATGTCATCAGTTTCAGACAAATTTCGGGACATCTGAAGTCTAGGAGATATCCCTCGGGTAAATGCCCCCGGACATTTCCCCCCTCGCCATCTTCCCACATGGATTTTCCCCGGGTAAAGGCCCCCGAACATTTTCTCCCAAGTCATATATTTTATATCAACAAACATTACAATTAGTTTTATATAGGTCACAAATTAAAAGAACTATAATTTAAAAATGAATTAAAGTGATATAAGATAAAAAATAACAGTAAAATAACTTTGTTTTTTCCGCGTATGCTAGCTACAGTTTCCGACTCCATGCACCTCTATGGTTTTTTCAACTGCTTTTTTAAACAAAATCATGGCAGATTATATAGCAACAGATTGAGTAAATATCAAAACTTTATTAAATATTTACTTGAAGTGCTCAACAAAGTGAGTTGTGGACATTTGGGGGGATATCCAGGGGGATTTATCCTACTGAAACGCCCGGGGGATGATGACCAGAGGGAGATGACCGGGGAAATGTCCGGGGGAAATGTCAAGGGGGGATTTGCCCGGATCCCTCTGCAGGGGCATTGCATTTGAACCCTACTGGGGTGTCACCCCCAGACCCACGTTGACTCTTCTGGCTCCCTTGTGACAGCACGAACACTGGTAGACGCTTTTGTCGTCTTTGGAGTATTTAAGCAAAACTTCACGTATGAGGCAGATAAAGAATTCTTCGTTGATCGTTAAACTTGGTCGACAAAAGGTGATGCGTTGTCGTTTGTCGATGGATTGAGATGTTCTTGTGTGCGCACTTGAAAAAAATCAAAGACGATCTACGGAGCTTCGAATACATTAGAAATGCTATTTAAACGCACCTGTTGTAAACATCCATACACACATAATATAGACCCTGTCTGCATCACTTGAGTGCCATGAACACCCTACATGTACACAGACCTCTAAACTATAAACAGACCCTCAAAAGAATCAAGCTATGGAATAAAATGTAAATGTAAGTGTACATGTTTTTCTATAGCGACTGTATGGCGTCGACCCTGCTCATTTTTAGCGACTGTATGGCCTCCACCCTGCTCATTTTTAGCGACTGTATGGCGTCGACCCTGCTCATTTTTAGCGACTGTATGGCCTCCACCCTGCTCATTTTTAGCGACTGTATGGCCTCGACCCTGCTCATTTTTCAAATAAGAATTAATTAGGTCAGATCCTTCACCACCGCTGCCCGTTTGAATGTGCGCCACACCATATAAGGTCCTCGTGTACGGACCGTGCTAGCCCGAGATTAAAATCTCTGAAATGAGCCACGACCGAATGCAGAAAGTTTGACTTCATAGCCTATGTGAACATTTAGAAATTATACAGACCTTGTATGGACAACCACCAATACATTGTATACACACGCCGTTATATACATATGTGTATACATATATACGTGGATAGGATATATGTTAAATATACTCAAAAACAAATATAGTTTATATGAAATACTATAAATAAGATCACATAATAGATAAGTGAACTATGAATGACTGAGCTGAAGGCTCACCAACAAAGTGCGACGTATATTATATACTGGACCTGTTATCTTGTAGGCATGAGGCCTACAAACAACCACACCTTTTTGAGTAAAATCCAAACTGTATAGCATCGGTAACTGATGCACTCTTAAAGAAGTAGGGCACAATGTCTAATAACCTCTTACACTAACGTGGCACGACATTAATTGTTCGGTTCTTGGCTTCTTATTGTTGTGCTTGCGCCTCAGCCGAAAGACCTCTCAATCTAAGCAAGTAGGTTACCTTTACTAGCACCAAGCGCATATGCTTAAAATTCTATAGATCGATTACAAACATATTTAAACTGGATTAGAACATGGGCAAAAAATAGACAGAAAACTGCTATTAAACAATTCATATTTAACATTTGATAGCACGAAAGAGCGGGCGTCCTTTCTTGCGAAACGAGTACTTGTCCTTAAAAAGAGGTGGTGAAGGCAGTGTCCAGGAAACTCAGATTTCTGGAAGAGCTTCCAGTCTGCTTCAACAGTCAGCTCTTCTGCAGTATAGTTCTTCACACAAATTTTAACATTGGTGAGCCTTTTAAAGAGCCGCGTTAATGCGCCACCAAGTGAGGGGAGAAAAAAGTCTAGCATAAGTCGGTAATGTATAAGTGATTGTTGAAAGAATGATCGCTTGGCAAATGATGTCCAGCTTCAAGATATGTTTGCTTTGCTTTCTAAGTTGGTTGATAGGGAAATATCGCTGGTTAATGAGGCTTAGAATATATTTAGCATGGTTTGAGAAGGAAAGGTTACTCTGTAGGATGATTCCAAGCAGGTTCAACACACTTTCTGTGTGCTCAATTCCTGGTAAGAGCAGATAGTAAATCAATGGGGCGTTCGATAAAAACCAGAGATAATGAAAATTATCTCTGGTTTTGGGGATATGATTATTAAGTTTGTCTAGGGTGGCCCACAGCTTAATATTATCAAATACTGCATTAAGCCCACGTGCGCGTGGTTTCAGGATTCAGTCGTTTGTATCATCGACATATTTACATAGGTAGTTTGTTTGTCTTCGTCTAACGCGAGGAGAGCTAAAATGAAAGTAATGAATAGAACTGGTCCTAACCAAGATTCTTGCACTATACTCTGAATAATTGGCAACCATCTCGACAGTTTTCATCTAATTTAGCAGCCTGAGTAGAGTTTGAAAGCTAACACAGAAATGAATGTGAATATGCCAAAAACTGTTGTTGACCAATTTTATGACTATCGTCTTTGGAATGCTTTCTCGCAAATCTACTTTAGCAACTGTGGCAGGTAGGCTTTTCTCAAGCACGGTCAGATATGAACTGGGATTTAGCTATATAAGCCTACCTGGGTAAACGCTACTGCTGTGAAAGCAACACCTTGCATACGCATACGTTTAGTCATACAAGTTAAGCATGTATCTCGGTTTTAAAAATATCTGCATGCTGGATATGCCTAGGTATGTATATTTAGCTTTATAAGTTATTCATAATCTGTCCCCATATTCTGCCTAACTCGTATGTATAATAATGTACACAAATATAAAGTTTCTTGTTTGACCAATTTTATATGCAAAAATAAGATCGCAGTGAAAAGGCCTGAAGGCATTAAGCTTGAGCTCACGACTGAAATCAACACAAGAAATTTAAGCCCACGAGCCTTAAGCCTAAACTTAGGTTTATAAGGCTACAAAGCAAGTGAGATGCAGGGCTGCACATGTCAAAGGCTTATAGCGAAGTTGTGAACGCCCATTGAGGTATGACATTATCTTCCTTGTTATGATTACTTTAAATATATTTCATAAGTTTAATATCACGTGTACCTTAGTCAGTGTTTGTGTTTTTAAGAATAAGAGAAGAAGATGAGCACTTCCTTAATCTGGCTATAAGAGGCAGCCATGGGCATGAAATGTTAGCGACTTCATTTTTCTTAGCCTCGGCGTATGAGGGCATACGAGGGCGAGTGGTCAGTTCTGTCTATTGCCGCCTGATATTCACACTGTATGGTCAGTGACCCAGTTTTGCTCTGTCTCTCTCTGTCTCTCTCTCTCTCTCTCTCTCTCTTTATCTCTTTCTTTCTCTGTCTCTCTGTCTCTAACTCTCTGTCTTTCTCTCTCTCTCTGTCTTTCTCTCTCTTTCGCTCTTTCTCTCTGTGTCTGTGTCTGTGTCTCTCTCTGTCTGTCTCTGTCTCTCTCTGACTCTCTCTGTCTCTGTCTGTCTGTCTCTCTCTGTCTGTCTATCTCTCCATAAATTGTCGTCTCTTTATTGTGTTACATTGTGATTGGCTCAATCTGCGGTCCGTAAAGTCATGCCTAACCGCCAACTCAATTTCAAAGAACGCAATCGTTGAAGCATTAAAAGACCGTTTCCTTCGTCACACGTCGACAGTTTTATGGATTAAATACAACCTTATAAAAGATCTGTTGTAAAGATCATCTCTCCACAAGTAGTGTTTAGCAGACACAAAAACTAGTGTGGCCGCAATGAGCTCAGACTGCACTAGTTTACATTTAGAGACTGAGCTGTATCTAGACATTTTTATAGCGCCTTGGGAAACTGTATAAATGTTCTGAAAATCATGATATTCACAGAACGACGCTTTAACTGTGTGGCTTTAATCAACGTAGCCTGTATTTAACAGACATTGAATGCATGTGTGTTGCCGATTGGACACAGTAGCCGATTGATTAGAGCGCTCGGCTTGTAAAAAAAATTTGTAAATTGTACACGTTTTTCTAAAGCGATCATATGGATTCCACCCGCGCACGGGTGAGATCCTTCACCACCGCTACACGCCATTTAAGGTCCCCGCGCACGGACCGTACTAGCCCGAGATTCAAATCTCTGAAATAAGCCACGACCGGGACGCGAACCTGGGTTCCTCACGCACCGAGGCTTCCTTGGCGTACGCGCTTACTGATGTAGCTAACTAGGCCAGTACTAGCGCGAGAAGTACGAGTTCGAACCTCACCTGGTGTGTAGATTTTTACTTACAATTGCTCAGCGCCATCGATTGATGCTAAGTCACTAGATAGTGAAAAATTCTGACTAGGGACACTTCACGAACTTTTTAGCAACGCTTGAAAGCCGTTCTATCTCGTCGAGGCTGGACTGGGAACACTTCAAAGTAGAAGTCTTTCAAAGGCACTTACAATTTTTTGCATGAATAATTAATGAACGAATGAACGAAGAAACGAACGAATGAAGAAATGAACGAGGGTCACGGTAGCTGATTGGATAGAACGCTCGGCTTGTAACGTACGGGTTCGAGGCTCTCCTTAGGCGGTTAATGTGTAGGGACCTTCAGACTCATGCATGACAATAATAATAATAATAATAATAATAATAATAATAATAATAATAATAATAATAATAATAATAATAATAATAATAATAATAATAATAATAATAATAATAATAATAATAATAATAAATAAATAAATAAATAATAATTAGTGCAGTAATGAGACAGTGAGTTAATTTCATCGATCTAACGGCACTATTGTCGAGCAGAATACCTTTCTGAATGTGAATGATTTTCTTTTACAGAGACTTCGTGGTTTTGTCTCTGTTCTCTGGATTCGTGTTAGGCAGATACTCACCTGCTTAATTTTGCCTCCATATTTGGACTTAACGTTGTCGTCTAAAGTTCAGGAACCACATGTTGCTCTTTTCTGGTGCATCGTGTTGCCTGGGTTGTCCAGAGTACAACAGAGACAACAATCGACAGCCGTCCATTTGACTCATGCTTCGTGTCATGACTTATAAGCACGAGGGTCTCAAAGCATGGTGTCCTGCGTGGTGGCACCAGAGGTCCTACCAGCCGTGCTGGTTGTAGTAGCAGCGTTCTGTCTGTCCATCTCCCAAGCTGCTCCTACAGGTATGCGACCACTTTGTGACAATATCTGTATAGCCTCTCTCTCTCTCTCTCTCTCTCTCTCTATCTCTCTCTCTCCCTCTCTCCCTCTCTCTCCCTCTCTCTCCCTCTCTCTCCCTATCTCTCCCTCTCTCTCTAAATCTCTAAATCTCTCTCTAAATCACTAAATCTCTAAATCTCTCTCTAAATCTTTCTCTCTAAATATCTCTCTCTAAATCTCTCTTTAAATCTCTAAATCTCTCACAAACACGCACGCTCACACGCACACAACACAGTCATACTCAAGTCTATGTAAAGCTCGCTTACATGTTGAAACCAGTGGTGAAAATTGACCTCAATAATACTACTGAGTGATATTATGCTTTCTGAATTTTCCATTCCCTCCCCTCTGAGTCAGGAGGTAAAATTCTTAAGTTCGCTGGATGACCAAACCTGTTCACTAATTCAAAGACTGAAATTATTTTGGGTGGCATGTTTTGTTTCCACAAAAAATTTCATCATATTCAACTCACAGCCTTGAATCATGTCACATCATTGTGCCATAATGTCATTTTATTTCAACGAGTGACATTTAATTGAGTTAATTGTATTTAATTTAATTTGTATTTAATTTAATCGCGTTACATTGTATCAAATGAAATCGCATCAGAGACACGATAGTCTATTCGGTAGGACGCCAAGTCCGCCATCCAACGATTGCGGGTTCGACTCTGCTGAGCGGACTCAACGATCTTAGCGCATTTAATTCAATAGATAAAATAAATAAATAGCAATAACAGAAATAATAATATAAATAAATAATGAAAGAAATTTACAATTTGTTGCCACTTTTTCTAGCAGAGCAACTCTGTTCTCGACCGAGGGACATAGTTTTCGTCGTTGACCAGTCCGATCCTCAACCTGGCTCTTCGTGGACCTTCATCCAGGACTTCGTCGTCGACGTCTGCCGACACTTCAGCATCAGCCCAGACGGAACTCACGTCAGCCTCGTGACCTTCGATGATGCGGCCAAGGTCAGGTTCCGACTTCGTGACCTCCTGACCTTTGACGCCCTGTCGGCCAGGATCCGCTCGATCCCGGCTGGACTGGGAATCCGAAGGAGGAACATCTACCGGGGCCTCAATGCGGCCGCTGCTGATGTCTTCACCGAGCAGAACGGAGGCAGAGGAGGCGCCACTGAGCAACTGGTTATCCTGTTGACGGGTGGACCGGCAACGGTGGACATCGATAGAACGATTCCACAGGCACAGAAACTGAACGAAGCCGGAATTCAGGCAAGTAACAACTGAGAGTTTAGCAACAACAACAACATCCACAACATCAACAACATCAACAGCAACAGCAACAACATCAACATCAAAAACAAAATCAACAGCAACATCAACAGCAACAGCAACATCAACAGCAACAGCAACAACATCAACAACAACATCAACAACAACAGCAGCAGCAACAACAGCAACAACATCAACAGCAACAACAACATCAGCAACAACATCAACAACAGCAACAACATCAACAGCAACAACATCAACAACAGCAACAACATCAACAACAGCAACAACATCAACAACAGCAACAACATCAACAACAGCAACAACATCAACAACAGCAACAACATCAACAACAGCAACAACATCAACATCAACAACAGCAACAACATCAACAACAGCAACAACATCAACAACAGCAACAACATCAACAACAGCAACAACATCAACATCAACAACAGCAACAACGTCAACAACAGCAACAACATCAACAACAGCAACAACATCAACATCAACAACAGCAACAACATCAACAACAGCAACAACATCAACAACAGCAACAACATCAACAACAGCAACAACATCAACATCAACAACAGCAACAACGTCAACAACAGCAACAACATCAACAACAGCAACAACATCAACAACAGCAACAACATCAACAACAGCAACAACATCAACAACAAAAACTACAACAACAACAGAGAACAGCAGACGAAACATTAAAAACTACAACAACCTAGACAACAATGACATTAAAGAATCAACAATACAGACAGCAGCAGAAAACAACTACAACCGTAAGCATGTTATTTCGTTTCGAATGCATAGTGCGTTAATTGTAGGTGTATTGTGTTGGTGTTACGGGTGAAATCGATGAGAACCAATTACGATCGATCTCGTCTCCGCCTCATATGGTCAACCTGACCTACTGGACAGTGTCCGGCTTCGATTCGCTGTCCACTCTCGTGCCAAGGATCGCAGACGTGACATGTAATCGCCCGAAAACCAACTTAAAGGGTAAAAGCCAAATATTTTGAAGCTTCAGCTCAATTTAAGATTAAGACCATAATCCTGTTATAGCAACATATTACACACACACGCATACACACACACGTGCACACACACGCGCGCGCACACACATACACACACGAACAAACACACACACCTACACACAAACACACACACATACACACACACAAACACACACACATACACACACATACACACACCAAGGCTTTTATCACACCACCGTGCGGCACAGCGTTCTAACCCATAGCGCTCTGACCGTCGCGTCTCAGCTTTTCTCACCTTATCCGCGTAATAAATGCAGTAAATAACATCAAATAATTGGTTGCTGAATATAAATTACACCAAAAAATTATACTTCACTAAACTACACCCATCTAAGTTATGTGCTACACTACACTACACCCTTCACAACACTACACCCATCTAAGTTATGTGCTGCCAACAATGAACTACGAGGAACTGCGCAAAATCAATAGATTATAAAACAGTGACATTGATTACTTTGACTTGCAACACCACACAATGACTAAATTCCCTGCCACAATGTACTACATTGATATTAAATCAGTTTGCGATACTATAAGGTTCTTTAGCGGTCTGTTTCATTGTAAACATTAAAGCATCATGTTTCATTAACAATTGCGATTACTGTATGTCACATCAGTTTGTATTGTTTTACGTTGACAGGGTGCCAGGTACTCGACATTGCCTTTGCCATAAGCATCCCGCAGTCCTTGCCCGACTTCTCAATCCAGAAGAGTTTTCTGAAGCAGTTCTTGACCAACTACCTCACGATCAACGCCACGGGGGTCCGACTGTCCATTGTCACCTACGGTGGGAGTGGCGGGGGCTCCGTCCAGTTGCCCCTCAATAACTCCGACACCGAGGACACGCTCAAGGTCGGAATCGACCGGATTTCGTTCAGTCCAGTCGGAAACTCATATGTCCATTACGCCTTCGATCTCCTGCGACTCGATGTCTTCAAGGACAGTTCCCTGGAACGTCCTGGAGTGCAGCAGATGGCCGTGGTCCTCGTTGGGAGTGTCCCGAGTGATGCGCAGCAGGCAGCCAACGCGTCTCGGTTGCTGCAGCTGGCTGGGGTGAGAGTGCTGGTTATCGGGGTCGGAGGGTTCCTCGAGGAGGACGAACTCGCCAGTCTAGCGAGCAGTCCGGGTGATGTTGTGCGTCTGATCGATTTCTCGTTTCTCTTGTCGAAGCTCGACCAATTGGCCAACCTGATTTGCCAGAGACAGGCTGTTCAAGGTCAGTTACATGAGTCTACCCACTCTACCCACTTAGAGGGAGGGGAATATATGAAACACGCAGAACTACAGCATCATTGTCGTCGTCGTCATTATCATTATCACCACCACCACTATTATTACTACCACCACCACCACTGTCATCATCATCATCATCAACAACAACATCAACAACAACATCACTACCTTGTTCTTTTTTGTTCTTGTTGTTCTTGTTGTTCTTGTTCTTCTAGTTCTTACTCTTACTGTTCTTGTTCTTCTTATTCTTGTTCTTGTTCTAGTTCGTGTTCTTGCTCTTCTTGTTCCTGTTTTTGTTGTTGTTGTTGTTCTTCTTCTTTGTACTTTTTCTTTTTACTCCGTCGTCGTGATCTGCCTACACGTGTGCACTGTATTGTAATCTATTGTAATGCAATGCATCGCAGTGCACTTCCTTGTATTCTAATGTCAGATGCGTCATCCTGTCCTAAGAAGGGCGACATTGTGCTGATCCTCGACCAATCAACGAGTATTGCGGCCATGGGACCTCAGTACTCCGACAACTGGTCCAAGAGCATCCTCAGCTTCACGCGCAACATCGCCAACGCCTTCCTCGTCGGTCCCAACCTCACACAGATCGGCATCGTCAAGTTCAGCACCACAGCGACCCCTTCAATCGACCTCGACCAGTACCCCGACAACGACCAGCTGGACCGGGCCATCGCCGTCCTCGAGCTGATTGGCGGGGAGACGAACATTGCCGCGGGGCTGAAACTTACCAGGGAGGTCATGTTTAGTCCGACGCACGGGGCAAGGACGGAAGTGCCAATGCTCGCGATTCTTATGACAGACGGTAGGGCGAACAGAGACGTCGATCGGACACTTGTTGAGGCGAATCTCCTCAAGGATGCGGGAGTCCAGTTGTTTTGCGTCGGAATGACGAATAATATTGATGAAAAGCAGCTGCGCGAACTTTCAAGTCCGCCTTTCGAGTCGCACTACTTCTACGTCAGCGAATTCAGTCTGTTGTTCAGCATCTTCGAGAACCTACTCGCCGCATCGTGCAGCGCTCTGACTAAGACGACCACATCTACTACATCCGTGACGACAACGACCACAAAAACAAGTGCTACTGCTAATACTACGGCTACAAAAACTGCTCCTACTACTAGTAATACGGAAACTACCGCTAGGACTACAGGAAGAACGACAACCAATTTTGATGGACTGCATGGAGGCGTAACTTCAAATACTAGAAGACCTGGTGAAAGTATGGCATCAATTAGGGAAGGACCGACTGAAAAAACAACATCAGTTAATAGAGAATCTGGTGCAAGTACCTACACCACTGTTGGAGGATTTAGTGAAAGTATGCCAACGAATAATGGAGGCTCTGGAAGAAGTACGACAGCGACCATTAATGAATCAGGTGGAAGTACAACAATCATTGTTGGAGGATTTAGTGAAAGTATGTCAACGAATCACGAAGAATCCGGTGGAAGTATGACAACCGCTGTTGGAAATTTTGGCGAAAGTACACCAACGAGTCTTGAAGGTGCTGGTGTAATTACATCACCTGCTTTTGCAGGATCTGATGTAAGCACCACAACCACTAATGAAATGTTTAATGAGAGTACGCCAATGAATAATGGAGGAACTGGTAGAAACACGACAACGACCATTAAAGAATCCAGTGAAAGCACAACAACCACTGTTGAAGGACTTAGTGAAAGTACACCAAAGAGTAACGAAGGTTCCGGTGGAATTACATCCCCGGCTTCTGGAGGAGACGGTGTAAATACCACAACAATTATTGAAGGATTTACTGAAATTACCCCAACTTATAATGGAGAATTCGGTAGAAGCATGACATCGACCATTAGAGAATCCGGTGAAAGTACAACAGCCACTGTTGCAGGAGTTAGTGAAAGTATACCAACGAATAACGGAGAATCTGGTAGAATTTCGACAACGACCAGTAGAAATTCTGGTAGAAGTACAACAACGATTCTTGGGGGGTTTAGTGAATGTACATCAAGGAATTATGGCGGCTCTGATGGAACCGGTGCGAGTACCACTATCACTACAGAAGGATTTCATGAAAGTATATCATCGAAAAATGGAGGGTCTGTTGAATCCGGTACAAGTACCAAAACCACTGTTGGAGGATTTGGTGAAAATACGGCAACGAATAATGAAGGGCCTGGTGAAAGTGCGACCACGACCATTAGAGAATCAGGTGGAAGTATAACAACTACCGTTGGAAGATCTGGTGAAAGTACGCAGACAAATAATGGAGGATCTGGTGGACCTGGTACAAATACCACAAGCACTATTGGAGGATTTGTTGAAAGTACGGCAACCAGTAATGAAGGGTCTGGTGGAAATGATCAAACGTCTACTAATACCATAACACGATCTTCGTTTGAAACTTTGTCTAGTATAAAAACTGGAATTCTAACAGCAGTTGAAGGTTTCACATCCCAGTCAATGTCGCATACAACGACAATTCTGCATTTCGGTAGGTGCCATCGTATTTGATTGTTTGCTAGAACATGACATGAATTGGGGCCACATGACATGACATCACGTGCCGTGACGTTATATGATGCTTGATACTGCATAATAATTTTTTCTCATTTGGTTTCTCATTTGGTTTCTTTACGAGGACTGCTCATATTCTTCATATTTATCTTAAGACCCAAAGTTCCTAATGTTCCTGATTTTTATTTGAAACTCCAATTTCAAATTTCTGAAGAAAATTTAATTGGTTTACGGGATCTACAGTTCTGCAATTTTTAAGAACAAAAACCAATACTCTGCAGCCTGTTAGCAAATTCTTTTGTTTCTATCGTAAAAATAATCTCAACATTTTTCTATTTTGCTTTTAAGCACAGCAACGTACATTTTCGGCAACCTGTTCACGATTCATTTTTTGTTCATTGTAGAACTAATGCAGGAATTCTGATATTCGGCAGCATATTGGCAATTACTTTTCTTACTTGGCAAAATTAATCCCGAAGTTCTGCTAATTTTCTTCTAAGAACAGAAAACAAAATTCGGCAACCTGTTTGCTAATGTTTTTCTCTTTCGTTATAGATCTTATCCAAAAAGTTATCCTTTTTACCTTTTAAAATGAAAAACCAATTTTCGATGACATTTTCCTCTATCTATTCAACCAATCATTGGGCAGCCTATATCTAGACTTTTCTTTGATGTTCACTGCCCTGCAGACCAGTCCAGCATGTGTCACAAACAACTGGACATCGTGTTCCTGATCGATCGAACAACTAATATCAATCAAAACTACTTCGACTCCTACGTCACTCAGTTCCCCTTCGAGCTACTTCCTCTGCTCGACATCGACACCGGAGTCACGCAGGTCGCGGCCTTGACCTTCAGCGAGTCACCAACGGCCGAGTTCTACCTGAACAGCTACTCTAAGATGGCGGACATCGCCTCTGCGCTCAAGAAGCTCAGCTATGGGGGCTATTCGACGGATCTTGCCGCCGCTTTGAGGATCCTGCGTATGGTGATGTTTGACCCTACATACGGGGCTCGCCAATCTTCGAACGTAACCCGGATTGCGGTGGTAATGACCAGCCTACCTTCGGATAATCAGACAGCCACCTTGGAAGAAGCAGCACTCGTCAGAGGCGCTGGGATCACCCTGGTCGTGGTTGGGATAGGTACCTACGTCGATGGGTATGAGTTGGCAGCCGTTGCCAGCTACCCGTTTGAACAGACGCTCTTCACGGTTGCGTCCGCTAGAAACCTCCTTGGACTAGTCAGTCCCGTTAAGGAGGTCATATGCAGCGGTGTGTAATCGTCTTCTTTTTCTTCATCACTATTATCATCATCATCATTATCATCATCATAATCGTAGTCAACAACTCTTTATTGATTTAAAATCAGAAACTTATCCATTCATTGTGTCCGACAGTAGGGCTACGTCATTTAGTCGACCTGGCCTAAAGATATTTTTCAAGACATAATAGGCCAAAAGAAAGCCACACATGCGAGAATACGCTTTGGGAGCCATAAGTGTAGTAATGCTCCTCTCCCTTGATTTATCACAGATGGCATTTCGTGCAACGGGAGTCCTTGCGGTGACGAGGGTCTGTGCGGCGTTGTTGTCAACCAGATACAATGCAACTGTCAGCGGCCCGGCCTGGCTGGAGAAAGATGCAGCTTCGGTCTGAGTCTCGCTTTTCATTTGTTTTTCTCTTAATTTCTTATATGTCTTTTGCAATTTGTCGACGCAAAACATCCAAATAACTGAAAAAACAAATACACATCAAATGCCAAAAAACTACCAAACGCCAGGAAAACTAACAACAGACTGACGAAAAAAGGTCGTAAATTAAAGTAGAAATTGGACGACCATGCCAGCAGAACAGTGTTTTTCTTTTTCGGTTAACCCATTTGAGTTCACCAATATGGCTGCCAAACCAGACACAATGTACCTGTCAACACACGACCTTTGCTTGATAAAGATACAAATTTAGTCAGCGACCACCGAATGATATCTTGGGCATTATTATTACGGCGCTATAAAAGTCATTAGATTAGATTAGCCAAAACAAAGTCTCATTTGTATTTCTCAGTGGCCTGATTTTTCTTTTATGTCTGTTGCAATTTGTCGATACTTTTCTTACTTTTGAGTTTGGTGTACTTTATCGATGACTAAGGTCCACGACGGGCGCTATAATAATTCAAATCGACGCATGGGCGTCAGTGGCTGAACTCTAAACTAGCAACAGCGTTTCCGTAGCGGGGTCATCCAATTTCTACTTTTATTTGGTACCGTTTTCCGTCGGTCTAGTTTTCAGCTGAGTAGTGTTTGGTTGTTTTCTTATTTTGACATCTCATGTTTATTTGTTTTTCCCATTTATTTCGAAGTTTTGGACCGTTTTTGTACTAGAATCATTTATTATTATCAATTATCTGTTAATTTTCTTTATTTCGCCCCTTAAAATTCTCTTACTGTTTCTTTTGTAATTTTTTATTATTTTTCTGCCAGTTTTAAATCCTGAATCTCGCAATGTATTTGTATAACTGAACGAACGAATGAACGAATAAATTATTCGTTCAATCAAACATTCAGACATTTAGTCACTCAATCAGTCATGCAGCCAGTAATGAAGACAGTCAGTCAATATGTGGGTCATTTAGTAGTCAATCAGTCGATCTATTAATCAAATCAGTCATTAGTAAAGAGTTCTTATTGTCAATGCAGACTGCAGCCGCGGCGCTGACATCGTCTTTGCACTCGATTCATCCGGAAGCATTACGTCACGAACCTTCGACCGGATGACACGGTTCGTGACTTCCGTCATCCAAATGTTGGACGTTGACAGTTCAGACGGAACGACCGTCAGTCGGGTAGGGCTGCTGACCTTCGCTCGAACGGTCATGGTTCAGTTCCCGCTGTCACGGTACGTCTCCAAGAGGGACCTACTCCAGGCTTGTACTGTGAAGTATACGGCTGGTGAAACGAATGCAACTGAAGCAATCAGGCAAGCTAGAACAACGCTTTCATTTCATTCTGAGTATATTCCATGGATCTGAATGAAAGCATGCATGGTAGCGTAATGCAAAGCAAAGCAAAGAAAGGTAAGGTGAGGTAAGTTTTAGTAAAGTAAGGTAAAGTAAGGTATGTATGGCAGGATCGGGAAAAGCAATGTAATGTAGGATTTACAATTTGGTAATCTTTATCGTAAACTCGAGATTTCTACAGAGCTCAACGAGAGCTATGTCGCGAGAACCAGCTTATTCACAGGTGCTCTGTCAAAACAAAATCGATAGGCAAGAACGGTTCGGCTCCAGGTCAAGACCTAAGAGTCAGGCAGGCAGTCATATAGTGAGACGGCTTTACCGGCTTAAGCTGGGAAGTAAACGACAAGTCCTGAGATGCCTTAGACCTGTGTCCATGACTTTGGGATTCGTCCATTGTTCAAGGGTTGAAGAGAGCAGGAACTTTGCGTCACCCCTACATTCCACTGGGGACATCGGAGCTTCACCATATAAACACCCAGACAAATACAGCACATACAGTGGCACTGACTTTCTTTGATGGTTGCAGGGTGGTGCGGGAAGAGATGTTTCGCGAGGAGAACGGAGGTCGACCGGGTCATCCGGATTTCTTAATTCTGATGACGGATGGACATTCCAGCAATTCTACATCCGTCAGGCTGGAAGCAAAGGCCACACGCGTCGCCGGAATCAACATCTTAGTCGTGCGTTTACTCAAGTGATGTCGAGGACGAATTTACGACAACGATGATGATAAGGACGATGTCAAAATTGTTTCGCTGATGACGACGACGACGACGACACGGATGCTGAAGATAATGACGACCATGGCAATAGTGTTGTTGTTTATGATTATAATGATGATGACTGTGACGACGACCTTTGTGATGACTGGTGTTGGTGATGATAACGACGAATTTGGTTTGAAGAGGCGCCATATAAATGTGTAACTACAATTAGATTTATTTTAGTAAGTCAGTAAGTCAGTAAGTCAGCAATTTAGTTAGTCAGTAAGTTACTAAGTCAGTAATCCAGTTAGTTAGTCAGTAAGTAAATAAGTAAGTAAGTAAATAAGTAAATCTTTATATTAGATTATACTTATACATGAACCTGTTATCTTAAATCATCTTTGGAACAATAAATACACGAATGAATGCATGACCTAATGACCTATTCAAATGATTGACAGCTGACGGTTGAGATTTGTTGAACAGGTGGGCGTAACTGAATCGGTGGACTATGACGAGTTGCGCCAGTTGGCAAGTGCTCCAGCCGATTCTCATGTCTTCGTCGCAGGTTCATTCCTCGATGGCGTTGCAGACAACATCACAAATCGAATCGCCAACATCCTCTGCCAGAGTAGCTCATTTTCTATTCATACATTCACCGAATACTAAACGCTTATGATGAGACGATAACGACGATAATGATGATGATGATTTGTAGTCGTCGTTCGTTATCATCATCGTCATCATCAGAATCATTATCATCATCAACAATATAATTATAGCAATAGTATTAGTGGTTATATAATAGAAGTAATAGTAGTAGTAGTAGTAGCAGCACCAGCAGTAGTAGTAGTACCAATACAAATGAAAATAATAATAATTTTTGACCCTGAGGTATTACTCTTACCTTGGGTAAAATAAAAAATAATAATGATAATGATAATGATGATGACGATGATGATAATGATGATGATTATGATGATAAACGCCATTATCATCATCGTCATCATCATTTTCATCATCGCCGTTACGACTATGATGCTAGCGTCCACGTATTTAAGAATCAATCGATGGCTCACCAAAACCTATGCGTGCAACTTTTAGGAGTTCCCTCAGTTTCGCTGTATAGAGCAGAAGAACACTGCTGTTGACTTTCGCCTTATTGGCTTTTGTGTGTTTTCATTTGATTCCGAATTGGCCGGAAATTAAGGCAACAAAAGTCATCGAAAGTCACCGTTATGTTGAGGAATATTGGCTACTGCAAAACAGAGAAACAGAGAAATAGAGGAAGGGGGAACCAGAAAGAGATAGAGATAGAAAGAGACAAAGAGATGAAGAGAGAGAAAGAGAAAGACAGAGAGAGAGAGAGAGAGGGAGAGAGAGCGATAGAGATAGAGATAGAGAGAGAGAACGTGATCTACCCTTTTCAGCAAATGTAGGCCTCCTATGTATTTAGTCAACTAGTTTGCCTTGAAATAAAAACAAAGAGACAGACAGACAGACAGACAGGCAGACAGACAGACAGAGATTCCACACCATTCATTGAAGTTGATTAGCGAGAATGTGTCCTATCGCTGGATTTCTGTGTCATATTTAGTCTCAGCCTAATGTCCATTGACCCTTTGACCTCAAGAACAGGCCTCTGAGAAATTTACGAAAAGGCAAGTAAACAAGTATGTTGTTACCTGTACCTGTATTCGCCTCTTCTGTGTCTTTTAGACATCGATGCTTGCTCTAGTCATCCCTGTCAAAACGGCGCTACGTGTAGAAGTTCTCTGGACAGCTACAGCTGTGGACCATGTCCTCTGTTCCAGGCCACTGGCTTCAACTGCGAGAGAAGTCAGTCTGTCATCCATGCACAACCGTCTTCAACATAATGGATCACTGAAATCATGTAGCGTCCAAATACAATACAAAACAACACGATACAATACAATACAACACAATACTTCAAACATTTATTATTACATAATTATTATTATTACATAATATTACATAATGCTATTATTATTACTATTATGTAATAATAATAATAATATTATTATTATTATGGTTTCCTTAGCCGTTCCAGATGATTTATCATTTTCTCCGGAATTTTTAGTCTTGAGGGATCACATATTATACCTCGAGGGATAATAATAATAAAGTATCAATAGTAATAAGATAATAATAATAGTAGTAGTAGTAGTAATAACAATAGTAATAATAGCAATAACAATAGTAACAATAGTAATAACAATTGTAACACTAGTAATAACATCTAAGCCAACAATAGCGATATCATTGACATGAACTTAACAATAGCATTAAGACCATTATAACAATAATGCCAACGGCATATTTATTAAAAGCGACGCCAATGTTTGTCGGTAGATTGTAGCGGACTGATTGATCTCGTTTTCCTCATCGATTCCTCTGGAAAGATCCAGAGGGAGCGTTTATTCCTCCTCAAGGACTTCATCCTCTCCATCCTCTTCCAGCTGGACGTCGGTCCAAACGCCACCCAGGTCGGACTGATCCACTGGAGCAACTACTCGTTGCCGGACGTCCTCCTCGACCAGTACTACGAACTGGAAGACCTTGCGGAGGCAGTTCGTCGAGTACCCTACCTTGGCGGTAGGTCCAACATCGCTGCCGCCCTTCGCCTTCTACGACGGAATTTCTTCAAAGGCGTGGAACCCGATCGCTCCTCGGCCCCCAACATCGCTGTCCTCATCACGAACCAAGGTCCCACGGCCAACTTTGACCTTACCATCGCAGAGGCAGTCCAGGCACACCTCGATGGAACGATCGTCGTCGTCGTGAGCGTCGGAGCGGATGTCGTCGACTCGCTTGAGTTGGAGGCTGTGGCTAGCGAACCAATCAAGCGGAACCTACTGCATGTCGATAGCTTCCGTGATCTGCCAAGTCTTGCCGCGAGGGTTATTGAGGCAACCTGCGATGGTAACTGCCACGCTGTCTCCTAGTGTAATCATAGTCGTATTATGAACAAAATAGTGCAACACAGAGGGAGGGCACGCCACCGACGATAATGATGATGATGATGATTATGATGATGATTATGATGATGATGATGATGATGATGATGATGATGATACTCGTGCCAATCATGATGATGGTGAATGTGAGATAAGAACATAAACGCTATCCGTGTTCTTTTTATCGATGTCCTTGTGTCCATCTTTATCTGTCATTTCCTGTTATTCTCTTTATATGTCTGACTGTTTCTATCTCCGTGTGTCTGCATGTCTGTCTCAGTTTCTATTTTTCTGCAGTCTCAAGGACTTTCTGCTTGCCTGTCTGTCTCTTTTAATCTGTGTATCTCCGTCTGCCTATCCCCTCTCTGTATCTCTCTGTATCTCTCTGTATCTCTCTGCATCTCTCTGCATCTCTCTGTATCTCTTTGTATCTCTCTGCATATCTCTGTATCTCTTTGTATCTCTTTGTATCTCTCTGTATCTCTGTATCTTGCTCATGTCCTGTCGTTTAGATGTTCGCACTTTGATTGTTGTGATCATTTAAAGATGTGCTACTCCCTGTCTCTCTGTCTGTCGCTCTGTATGCCTGTGTTTTTCTATGCCTCTGTCTGTCTGCCTGTCTCTCTGTCTCTCTATCTCTGCTTTGATATTCAGATGAGAACGAGTGCCACTCGAATCCTTGTCTCAACAACGGCGTCTGTAGCAGCTCCTACGGAAAGTACATCTGCGCATGTCCAGTGACCTTTACTGGATATAACTGTCAAAGAGGTTACGGTTTATCAGTCTCGCTATACCTTAACTAGAATCGGATCGATCTCCAATTTTACTGTCTCTCAATCTAAACAATATACTTCAAGAGGTCAAAGGTTGCTGGTTGTTTTCCAAGGAGTGTCAGTTTCTACTGAAGAATAACAATCCCGAATACGCGCGATAGCGTTGCTAGACAAATATCAGTATAAAACACCTAATTTGAATGACCTTCGAACTCGAGAAATCGAACTAAAACGAATTCTCTGTTGCAGAGAAGACAAAGAATAAGACAGAAACTTGTTGCACAAAGAACGCACACTTGTTGCAACGTCTCTACGATTGCATCTAGCTCCTCATATATTACAACGCAGAATAATTAATTGTTATGCGACGAAATAATATTGCGACCAATTGTCCCTGCGACCAAGCGTCACTGCAAGAAATGTTTCCGATCCGAATTGTCCTCAGCCCTAGTTATCCTGCGCCGAATTGTCCTGAGCCCGAATTGTCCTGAACCCGAATTGTCCTGCCCCGAATTGTCCTAGAACTGGGCACTGACATGACTGTGGCTTGGTTTGGTATTTTTTGTTCACCACCGAGTGATGCCTTGTGAATTAGACCGGCGCTTTAGAAGTTGCTACTTTAACAATGATTAATCAGCAAATGATGCGACATCGCTTTGTTCATTTCCTTTCCAGTTTGCAACCGTTCCGTGGACCTCGTCTTCGTTCTCGACGTATCCGGAAGCATATCCTCCGAATACCGACGCCTCATCTCTTTTTCCCGGACGGTCACCTACGGACTGGACGTTCCACACGACCTGGCACGGATCGGTGCAGTCTCCTTCTCAACCTCCGTCAACGGCGTCTTCTACATGTTCCAGAATCTGGCCAACATCCAGGGCGTCGTCCAGTCTCTCAGCTTCTACAACGACCAAGGTAAAACGAACCTTCAGGCCGCTCTGAGATCCGTCCGCGAATCTCAGCTTGTTTTTGGACGGGGAGACCGTCCAGATGTTCAGAACATCGTGGTAGTTCTGTCGGATGGGAACGCCAATATCCTCGTCAACAACACCGTCTTAGAAGCGGCCCTGCTCAAGAATGCTGGGGTAGAGATCTATTCGGTCGTGACCGGTGAGGTTCAGGACGTCGATCTGATGGAGGAAATCGCCAGTCAACCATCTTCAGGATTTCTTTTCAAGATGCCACAGAATTCGGATGGTAGTGCGGTCGCCGAACAATTGTTAGATCGACTCTGTCGGTGATGTCAGCGAATTTGGAAATCTTAAAAACAGACAACATACGGTCAAACCTTCCACAAATTTTGTCCAGTCGTAGGGCTACCCAGTGCTTTACGGCTGCAGGGAAAGTTGGCAGCGACCTTAGCTTTCACTTGGTTACTGCTTAAAAGAGCTTCCGATGGGCAAAACTTCGCCAAATGCTGAGAGTTGCCTGGTTTTCTTTTTTTTCGGATTTGACGTTCTTCCAGAGTTTCAGTTGCATCGGATTCGATCCGAAAGTTTCGTATCGTCTGACTGTGACAGTTGGAGAAAGTTCAAAACAGGGAAAGGCTTGACATGGATATGGCAACGTTCAAAATATGAATTCTCCCCTAGAGCGAGAGAGACTAAGTTTGGGAAAGCTTAATTTTCCACGGATTCAGGTGTCTTCCACAGTTTTCAAAAGCGCTTTAAATGATAATTTTAGTCATGAATTGAACTCATTCAGTCCAAGACTCGCCTCTACGCTGACATCTCAAAAAATTCTCGAGCGTTGAGTGCGTCCTTCACCTTGAGGTGATGCCCATAAAGTGGCCTAGTGTAGGATAATATTGAAGGCTATGACTTTTGTTCTTGGAGTTCAAAACCGAGAATGGCGGGTGGAACTAAAGATTCTCGTCACGAGGTTAAAACTGTTTTAAGCATAATTATATTTCGCAATAGTCTATTGGTCAGCGTGCTAGAGGTCAGAAGTTCAACCCAGAGGTCGAGGTTCAACCCAGGGGTCAGAGGTTCAACCCAGAGGTCAGAGGTTCAAATTCCTGCCTGGAATAGACAGAAAGATGTAGCGGGATCTACTTTTCGCTTGCGCCGTCTGGTGAATTCAGATATAAAGGGTACATTGACCGTACACTGTCGGTAGGAAGATTATACTGCAAGAAATTTTAGTGAAATTAAGGAAACTGCATATTTTATAAGAGATTCTCCGAAAAGTGCAATAATGAAGGTAAATCAGTAGAATTTCTTTCATCCTAATCATCTGTTTTTGTTATGGTAATAGTGCTAACAATTTTGTTAATAGCATTAAATAGCCCTGCAAGTAATACAATGATTAACTTACATTAGCTGTGATTAGCTATCTCAGTTGAGAAGGAGGGAGAGGCAGAGACGCAAAGGCAACGAGAGACTCAGAACGATAGAAGGCAACGTATAGGAAATAGAACATACTTTTTGCAGGAAGCGGACTCTACATATGAGTACTTTCGATTGTTCTTGGCTGTTGCTAGACTTTAATAAAGTACGGGTCATTTTTCCTTTCTCAAGTGAATTCGTCAGAAATGACAACTAAATCGCTGATAATGACTTTGTCAAGTTGTCTTTTTAAACCTTTAATTTATACAAAGAATTGTTGCGTATTAGTAATATAGGGCCTATGTAGAAAAGTCAATGTAGCCTATGAATGTGTAAGATATATGTTAGTATACAAATATGCATGTATGTATGTATGTGTGTTTGTACGTAAGTACGTATGTATGAATGTATCTCTCTATTTATGTGGCGCCTTCATGAACCTCACAAAGGTGTTAATCATACGGGCAGACACCTTTGTTATTTAACAAAAACAGCAACAGCAGCAGCAGCAGCGTCAGCAGCACCGGCAAGCATCATGTCACTGCTTTAGGCCTGATGAAAGTCAAAATAATGCGAGCTAATAGATTGGGCAGAGTAAGCCAAGATCAGACCATCATCATCATCATCATCATCATCGTTATCGTCGTGGACTTCTTCATAAGCAATCACCTTAATTCGATATTTATCGAAGTTTCTAATAGAGTCCACGTCCAAACTGCTTTCCTGTTTAAAAGAGTATCTTAAGAATGTTCTAGCTTTTCTTCGCTTCTTCTTTGCTTTCTTTAGCGGTACCATCTTTTGCTAAATTACCCGATGACGAAACCGTTGGAGTGAATTCTCTCTCGGTGAATCCACCGCTGTGTGCCTTGTCGAACCAAGTGTAGCAGTTAAAAACAGTGGGAGCAGCGGAACCACTCGGCTGAACGCGCACTTCGGCAATGAAGCATCCCATTCCTGGGAGATCACATGTCTGTTTGATCACGATTTTGGAAATCTTAAACATAGACAAAATACGGTAATTAATAGTAGCCTCTTCTACGAACTTTCTCCAGTCGTATCCAGTGCCTCACGGCATGTTATGGGTTCCAGGAACGTTGACAATAGCCTTAAATTTCCTTGCTTTTCCCTCATGCTAACTATAGGCTATTTAAGGGATTGTACTTCATGGTCTGTACCCGGGAACCTAAAACGGCCTGACCCCCATTCACATGGGAAGCTTTGGTGAAGGATCTCATCCGATAATTATGTTCATCGAGATCGTGTTTGTAATCGTAATCGTAATTCCGAGTTTTCTACAGCGCCCAACGTAAGCCAAGTCGCGGGGACCAGCTTATTCACAGGCGTTCAGTCAAAACAAAGTCGATAGGCAAAAGGGTTCGGTTCCAGGTCAAGATCCAAAAGTCATACGATGAGACAGTGTGGCAGCTATGGGGATGATGTTTGGGGTTGGAGAGGAGAGAGAGATAAGAGGAAGAAGCGTGTGATATTACCACGGTCGAAGCTACAGGGAAACGTGTACATAGGCATATCCTTTGATCCCTTCTTATTGTCATGGTAAATGTCATGAAAAAAGATTAGTGGTTTCCGTGCCTTTTCAAATGCTGGTCCACATTCATTGAACTCACCAACACCAGCTTTTAGGGACCTTTCTCTTTTTCTTATTTCATTTCGCAAACAATTGAAGACTTTTCTTTTGTCCAGCTACCCATGCTTTGAGGTGAAATCATAAATTGGCGCGATACAAGTATCTGATTAATGATGACAAATAATAATAATAATAAAATATAACAGTGCCTTGAAAAATTTACATCGTAACCGACTCTGAGTGACGCAATTATTCCGTCATCTGTTGTCTGCTTACCTCTCCGACGTCTTTGGCGAAAACGGTGAAGATGTCTGACTGTCCTTTAACGTGTTTCTGGGTGTTGTTCTCCGAGGTTTCGAGCTTTAGACGACCAGTTTTTCCCTTCTGACCAAGGATTTCGACTTCCAAATCCGAGTCTGTTCCAGCATTTGCAATGTCGCCTATCGTCACAGTAATCTTGTAGGTCGTTATATTGTCTGATCCCTCTGAGTTAAAGAAAAATAAAATCTATGCAATTAGTGTTTTCGTATGTCGCCGAATGTTGCTTCTATCGATTCAAGCCTTTTGCTTTATGATAACGACGCTATACAAAGTCATTCGATTAGATATTCCACTGAACTTCGGGATCTTTTCTATTATTTGTAACGCAAGATTAGGAATATTTATTCAATCTATTTTAGTAAGTAAGAAAGTAATGCATTTTTTTAACACGCCACATGTCCGTCGACTGAGCGAGGAATCGTAGGCGTCGGTGATCACAATTGTCAGACAAAACGCAAGATGGTACAAGTCGCTTGTAAGCCGCTTTGATAATATGTCTAGCATGATATTGTCGTGAGTGATGTAAACAGGAAGACTATTCCAGATAGTTCGTGGAGAATTTCTGAATCCATGTCGTGTTATAATAATAATAATAATAATAATAATAATAATAATAATAATAATAATAATAGCAACTTCTAGTGCTCCGGTGTCTAATACACAAGGCATCAACCAATGGCGCACCAAAGCCAAAGCCAATAGATTGTAGCAAAGATTATAACGTCCCAAAGTTTTAAAATATAAATATGGCCATCTTATTAAAAATCTTGATTAAACCTCTGCGATAAACTGGAAATAATAATAATAATAATAATAATAATAATAATAATAATAATAATAATAATTAGCAACTTCTAAGGCATAATAATAATAATAATAATAATAATAATAATAATAACGTCATTTATATAGGGCCACAGCGTGGCAGAGGCTGAAAGACGGTGCTGTACATGAGTACTTCTAGATGTTTTATGCGTATTGCATTGTTTGGGGTTTGTACATACGAGCTTTTGCGCTTTCATCTTGTTTGGTTGTCTGCGTTGGTCGGACTTTCGCGGGTTCATCGCTTTTGATCGATGGTTCAACTCGTTCGGCCGACGGTTCAACTTTTTCTGTCGTCTGTTTTGGTTCAACTTTTTCTGTCGTCTGTTTTGGTTCAACTTTTTCTGTCGTCTGTTTTGGTTCAACTTTTTCTGTCGTCTGTTTTGGTTCAACTTTTTCTGTCGTCTGTTTTGGTTCGGCTTCCGTGATTGTTGTCTCTTCGGTCGTCTGCTTTGGTTCCATATCTTTCTTGATTGAGTTGATTGTCTTCCGAATTGCTTGTTCAGCTGCATAGTCTTTGAGGGACTGAGCCATTACGAGAGCCTTCTCGAAAGTCTCCAAGGCTAACTGGTTCTCCTTCAGTTTCACTGAATACAAATTGATCGCAACACTTGAAAAATTTATCAGGAAGAAAGGGTGAAAATGTAAAGGTGATGCATTTTTAAGCAGTGCTTTTGTGAGATACTTAAAAGAGACTGTTAATGTCTTCACACATTCATACAGGTATAGACATATATTGTTGCGAGGGCAAGTGTGTTAGGGAAGGTTGGTTGGATCTGAAGGTGACACGTGTCCATGCAACAATCTGTTGGTAACACGCGCTCATGCACTTGACTGTTGAAGGAGAAAAGTAATAGGCGGAAGGTTGCTTGTGACACATGATGGCATGCCATGCATCTGTCTGTTGAAGGAGTGTCTCAACTTACATCAGCTTACCTTACTTACCTATTAGACTTAAGAACAGATGCACAACAGACTGACATTGAGCTTGTGCGAGGAGGATGCTAGAGTTGAGCTGCCAGACTTCGTCTTCTGCTTCAGCAGCCGATTTGCTCGACTTCTCTCCGAAATCTTTCGCCTTCTCCGTCTCCTCCAGTTCCAAATAGCACCTCCCGATCTCATGGTAGAGCCAAGCCTCTTCAAGAGCCGTGCAGTTCTGAGACAGACGCTCCGTAAATCTAGAACGTAGGGTTAGGTGCAACAAAGTCAGGGAAGGTAGGATAACCTACTGAGGTAAGGTGAGGTAAGGTAAAGTAGGGTAAGGTAAGAGAGTAAGGTAAGTTAAGGTAAGGTAAGAAAAGACAAGGTAACATAAGGTTGTAAGGTGAAGTAAGGTAAGGTAAGGTAAGGCAAGTTGTGATGGAATAGGATATGGTAAGGCTATACAAATCAAGTTGCAGTAAGGAAAGGCAAAGTAAGACAAATAAGCAGAGTAAGATAAGATAAGGCTTACTGTGAGCTATGCCGTTCTGAGACACAGTAGCACTGAAATCGTTGTTAATATTTGTTAAGTTAGTAAGGTGAAAATTATGTATCTAATTAGATATGATAAGGTATAACTATATAGTAAGACAAGACAAATATCAAGGTTAAAACAATAAGAAGATGAAGACAAGGAGAAGATTAAGACTGTGTAAAGGTGAAGACAATTAGTCGAAGACAATGAGAAGCTAAAGACAATCACAAGATGAAGACAATGAGAAGCTGAAGACAAAGAGAAGATGAAAACAAAGAGAAGATGAAGCAGTGAAATTAGAGGAGCTGAAGTAAAAGAATCGAGTGATATAATATTCAGGGATAACTTGAACTTTTACATCTTGATCGCTTGCTTGTGGTGGCCCATCTTGGCATAGGCACGTCCAAGATTGTCCAAGGCTCGTGACATTCCATGCGACTGGTCACTGAAATAATTAACGACAGACTATACAAAAGCACGTGATGTTGCATAGGTAAGCTATGGTCAGGTGGTACAATTAACGGTGTATCCTAATCTTGCCATTTCAACAGATCCTAATCCATCTGCTAAGTCTTGCTATGCTACTAAATGCACTGTGAGATTGTTAGGTAATGTAATGTAAGATACAACTGGTCCCTTCTGGGTTTGCCTTTTGTATCCTGGCAAACTGTACGTTTATGTGTAACGTGATGTGTTGAATTTGGGATCAATTAAAGAGTCAATCAAATAATCAGTCAATCAACAGCTTGGCACATGTTATGTTATGTTAAACAGCTTGGCACATGTTATGTTATGTTAAACAGCTTGGCGCCGCATCGTTGATACGGTTACGCTCTGATGAATTCGCAACATGAGAGATGTTATGTCAGGTTGGGTTAGATTTTGTTTGGCTAGGTTATATTAGACATTGTAATAATACGACAAGCAATGTTATATCATTCATCAAATCCTGACTCGTTTCTGTAGCGCCGGTATAATATGAAAAACTGTAAGGGATTACGTGTTCTTGGAGATTTCGTAGTCCTTGATGTGATGTCGAATCGCCTCTTCGTACTCCTCCATCTCAGCGTAGGCGTTGCCCATGTAACTGTGGAGGTCGGAGATGAACTCCATCTTGCGGGGAATCTCCCTTTCCGAGTATTTATCGATCTCTTTGAGAACGCGGCTACATCGATCGATACACTCCTCGTACTCCTTCAAATCGAGCGCTATATAAATCAGCAGTACGATACGTTTATATCTGACAATTCAGAAGATAAACAAGTAGGAAATTTAACAGTTATCGAGAAATAAACAAGTAAACAGGGGAGAAGAGGCGAAGAGGCAAGGCATAAATAGAGATTAAGTCTGCATGCAGAGTGCTGCAAGGAACGGTGGTCCATCGGTAACGCGTTTGGTCAATGATCATGCGGTTGCGGGTTCGACTTCATGCAACGACCCTCGGCAAGCACAGAATGAAGCTTAGCAAAACAAGGCGGCTGATGTTACTCTTACGATATGTCATCGACAGTTTCACTTGTCTGCAATAAAACTGGCTACGTACATACAAGCACACACTTATTCACACACACATATGTACACACATACATAGTGTACATACATAATGCGTTCAAACATACATACCTACATACATACATACATACAAACATAAATACATACATACATATATACATACATACATACATACATATATACATACATGCATATTACATACATACATGCATATTACATACATACATACATAAATACATACATACATATATACATACATACATACATACACATACATGCATACATACATACATACATATATACATACATGCATACATACACATACATGCATACATACATACATACATATATACATACATGCATATTACATACATACATGCATATTACATACATACATTCATACATACATGCATACATATATACATACATACATATATATATACATACATAAATACATACATACATACATTCATACATACATACCTACATATATACATACATACATTCATATATACATACATACATATATACATACATACATTCATATATACATTCATATATACATTCATACATTCATATATACATACATACATATATACATACATACATACATACATATATACATACATGCATATTACATACATACATGCATATTACATACATACATACATAAATACATACATACATATATACATACATACATACATACACATACATGCATACATACATACATACATATATACATACATGCATATTACATACATACATGCATATTACATACATACATTCATACATACATGCATACATATATACATACATACATATATATATACATACATAAATACATACATACATACATTCATATATACATACATACATATATACATACATGCATATTACATACATACATTCATACATACATACCTACATATATACATACATACATTCATATATACATACATACATATATACATACATACATTCATATATACATTCATATATACATTCATACATTCATATATACATACATACATATATACATACATAAATACATACATACATACATACATGCAGACAAACAAATGCATATCGTGAGATCATAATAGATGACTTATACCACTATCGATGTCCTCTAGGTTTACGATGATCCACTTCGTCGGGTCTTCCTTCTTTTTATCCTTCTTCTGAATAGGAGTGGTAGCATCTAGTCCTTTGCTCCGATTCAGTCGTTCCTGTTCGCGCGAATACGTCGGCTGCTGCTGCTGCCAGAATTCCGCTCTTAAATCCAGGTAGTCAAGACAATCAGTTGCTAGGTCGGTTACCTGTTCGTTCGTCTTTGTCTGAGTTGTACGATCTGTGAAGGAAACCAAGAGATGAAGAAAGTGCGAGAACAGGCGACGTGAAGACAGGCAGCTTTAATCTTTGTAATCAGAAAGTTATATAGCGCCGCGTTAAGTTAACCTGCTCAGAGACGCTTCCTACTCTAATCAGTATGATGTCAAAGGTCATTAACAACAAGAACTACGCCAATGAGCAATGATATCGTAATCCTAAACTCCAGATTTCTACAGCGCCCAAAGAAAGCTAAGTCATGGAAACCAGCTCATTTAGAGGCGCTCGTCATAACGAAATGGGTCAGATTCGGCTCCAATTCAAGATCCAAGGAGTCTAGGCAGGCAGGCAGGCAGGCAGGCAGGCAGGCAGGCAGGCAGGCAGGCAGGCAGGCAGGCAGGCAGGCAGGCAGGCAGGCAGGCAGGCAGGCAGGCAGGCAGGCAGGCAGGCAGGCAGGCAGGCAGGCAGGCAGGCAGGCAGGCAGGCAGACAGACAGCCAGACAGACAGACAGGCACGCAGGCGGCAACGGCGAATGTGTTTGGAATTATAGAAAAGTCACCGATAGCGAGCTTCCAAGCGGAATCCCATCTAGAGTAACAGTTGACACCGTGTCCAGAGTTACGGGGTGATAGAGAAATTACGGTGTAACGTAAGATGAAAGCAATCGTTCATCGAAGACTGTTGCTAAGAAGTGTAAAGTAAGACATTGTTTTCAACACAGGAGTAGCGTAGTACCTTGAGTGTTCTATGAATTGTCGTGTTTAAAATCACAATATGTCTCATCAAATATACAGGTATATTGCATCACATCACACCGCATCACATAGAATTACACCACATTGCACCACATTACACCACATTACATCACATTACATCACACTAAATCACATTACATCGCATTACATTACATCACATTTACATGAAATTGCATTACGTCGATGAGGCCAAGAGCTTACCGGATTCGTTGAGGAGACCTTCGAGGTAAGTCACGTCATCATAAAGTTCACCGAGCAGCTGCTTCACTGTCTTCTTGTCCTTATCACTCACTGTCCTCTTCTTCTTCTGCGAGGCCTTCTTGTCCTGCTGCTGCTGCTGCTGATATGACGACTGGCGATGCTGCTGACTGGCATCCTTGCGTTTATTCTGCGTCAGATGGTGTGTTTGGGTTAAAGACAAACGCAGCTCTTTAAGCTTACATTGTATGTTACATTATATTACTTTACAGTACATAGTCTAATCTGCTATCTCTGTGCACGTCCATCTATATGTTTGTTTATTTGTTTGTCTGCCTCTGTGTCTGTCTCTGAATTTGTGTCTGGGTTTATTTCATTTTCGCTTCAGCAGTACTCTATTCTTTCACCATCTTTCTATCTCTTTGTCCAGGTTTTATCCAATTAGGCCATCTCTTTGTCTGCCTCTCTCTCGTTCTTTCTGTCTCTCTGTCTTTCTGTCTCTCTGTCTTTCTCTGTCTTTCTGTTCCTGTACGTCTGCATTATAGTCTGCTTGCTGTGTCCTTTCGTATGCTTACTAGATTATATTCAAAATAGTAAGATATATTTGCTCATAATTTAATAAGTCATACATTGTATTTATGTTTGAAAAATATAGTATCTGAAATATTTACTGGTGGTTTCTGTTCTTCGATGAAAAAGGAGAGATCGCCCTTCTTTTCCAGTTTGATGCCAGCATTTTCTGTCAACCAAAAAATATGGAATTAGTCAAATTTACCCCTCCCTTATTCCATCATTTGAATATTTCTCTTCTAAACATGTTCACTCCATTTTCTCACGTGTGCAATAATTTATTCACTGTTCCATTTACTGCTATATTGACTTGTTTGCTTAACTAGTTCCTCCTACACTTATTCCTCCTCCTCCTTCTCTTCATCATCGTCAAGATAAGAAGGAAGAGATAAAGGGGAAGAGGAGTGGTTTGCATCTTGATGGTGGCTTTTAGCACTGCAACTGGCGGATGAGTGAGCAATTAATTGACTACTTTGGTTTAGCAGTACTGCAACGTTGCTACGTTCATGCTATACTCTATGCTTATTCGCTACCTTGACTAGCTGGGGCAGTGGTACTCAGTTGTTTTGCTAGTGTAATTACTCATCCACCCGCTTACTCACTGGTTACATGGACGAGTTGGGACAGAGTTACGGATGACCCATCAAGATGCAGCGGTAGTCAGATCGTTTCTCCGTTGTTTTGCTAGTGTAATTACTCATTCACCCGCTTACTCACTGGCTACATGGATGAGTTGGAACAGAGTTACGGATGACCGATCAAGATGCAGCGGTAGTCAGATCGTTTCTCCGTTGTTTTGCTAGTGTAATTACTCACTCACCCGCTTACTCACTAGCTACACGGAGGAGCTGGAACAGAGTTACGGATGACCCATCAAGAAGCAGCGGTAGTCAGATCGTTTACGTACGAGCAATGTTCCGTAAATGACTCTGTTTACTACGACGGAGATTAAATTTTCTCCATTTACCGGGAGCATTTGCTTGGACACAAACCGGTAAACTGCGAATCGTCTAATGCAACAGTCTCCCTTAGTCGATATGAAATTCCTTTAAGTCGATGAAGCGGGGAGAAACCTCGGCGGGGTGGTGCAGCAAGGAGAAGGGAGGGGCATGGGAGGACGAGACGTGAGTTATGAGCTGGAAGAAGAATCGACAATTATTGTGGCCAGAATGTTCATAGACATTTGTATATGCAATTATGAGACTAGTAAAAGGTGCTACACAATTTTGTAAAACATTATATAATGTGTGTAATGTATGGAATGTAATAGAACATTAATTTAGCACCTTCCATTGACCTCTCAAAAGTGCTGGAAAACTGCTGAAAGATGCTTACGTATGCGTACTTATGTACCTACTTACATGCATATATAATTGCATAATTATGGACTCACACATACTTGCAAAAATGCATACTTACATACACTCATACATGCATCAATAAATACATACATTGCATACATACATACATACACTCATACACTCTTACATGCATCATTGAATAAATAACTACATATATACATGCATACATGTACAGTTCATTTATTTATTAAAAGCCCTTTTCACGCGGACAACGTCAGTCTGTCTGAATCTGAGGCACGGATGCATGTTCGCTAGAGGTCCAAGATGTAGACATGCAAAAGCCGGAGTAAATAGTGAGTAAAGTTCAAAAAAGCGATTTAATATATCTGATGAAGGCGAAGAAGAATAACATGTATCGATCGTAAGAAAGAGTTTTGTAGCCTATGGAGCTGTTTAGAATAAAAGAGGATGTACCATGTAACACCGCAAACAAGAACCAGTTAGTGCAGATGCCAGTGTTTTAGCCACGTCATCAGTCAGAGAATGCCTGGTGTGACGAAATGCCTTGATGTGGTAGAAACAAGACCTGCAAATCGAAGATACGTGTGAAGTCATAGTGAGCGAGTAATCGGTGGTTACACCTAGAGTTTCAATTGTGTCTGATAACCGAATTTTGGAGCCTACAAGGTCGGCAGGTGAATGCAATGAGAAAGACTGCATCCGCCACTGCCTTTAGTCGGATAGTGCCAGTCCCAAGTCTTGATTAAGGAGGAGGGCTACGTCAACGGCCCTTGATGCCATAAGATGTCGTTAAACATTGGAAACAACAAAGAGAAAGCCTGCATCCGCTGACGAATGGCAACACGAATCTCCTCTAAACTTATCAGAGTTGATGGCAGGACTATTAACGTAGAACCAAATGTGAAGAGAGTTCGAGTTTCAGTCGAGGGATATGTGGGAAAGAGAGCAACGTAGGGTCGAGTATCATCAGCTATTGCTGGACGAATGTATTACGCATGCGTGCAATTTGACAAATGGGCGAAACATCTGAACGAGGGGCCACAGGATCAGAGCGAAACGTGTTTATTGCAACTCGTTAAGAGCGATCATTAAGATAAGAAGATACCCAGACAAGAAGAGCAGAACCTGAAATTCCCAAGGATATATATAGTATATAAACGTAGTTAAAACAATTTTTCCTATCGACGTCACCGGCGTTTGATGCCACAATATGGTGTTAAACTGTTGGAATCCATCCATCCACATATATTTATGTATATACATACTTACAAACATTCATGCATTCACACATAAATACGCGTGCAAACATACACGTATGTTTGTATGCATATGTGTATGTACATACATACATGCATACATACATACTTACATACACACATACATACATACATGCATACATATATAAATGCATGCATACATACATATATACATACATACACACATACATACATACGCACATACATACATACATACACATACATACATACATACATACATACTTACACACATACATACATACATATATACATACATACATACATATATACATACATACATATATACATACATACATATATACATACATACACACATACATACATACATACATATATACATACATACATATATACGTGTCGTTTATACATTTAGAAACTGTCTAATGATAAATGCAGACATAGTGCTCTAATGCAGAGCTGGTCTTTCGTCGGTACACATCGAAAGGTTATCTGATTTTAGGTCACGTTGACCGCATTGTGTAGCCACACAAGTGTCTGTCTTTAGCAGACATTAGTGGATGGAATTACACAAAGCAACCGAAGCATGATTTTTTTCCAATTAAGGAATGAAGCGTCCTTTGATTGCATGAGGAGAAGGCAGAAGAGGAGAACAAGATGAGCAGAAAGAGGAGTAAGTGGCGAGGAGGAGCAGCATAAGATTAGAATGAAACATAAGTAGAGAAGTAAGTGGAGGAGGAGTAAGAGGAAGAAGAGAAGAATGAGATTAATGGGAGGAGAAGGAGGAGAAAGTGGACGAGAAAGAGGAGGAAAACTGAGGATGGTTTTGGCAAGGATTAGTAGGAGAAAAGGGAGGAGAAGGAAGTGATAGCTAAGAACTCAGGCTTAGGAGATGATGTGTCCCGCGGCGTTTCGGATCTTCCCAAAGCTAATGCACGTCTTAGGTGTTTTCTAAAAAAAAGGTGGGGTTGTAAATTTAGCTGAAGACTCACTCAGACAATAGAACACATGAATAAGGCATGACATGCACTGTCGAAAACCAGCGTTATGTACAACAGGATGCCATTAATCTCATTATTCTTCACTTGGAACAACCTACCTTCCACTTGGAACAATCTATTTTCCACTTGGAACAACCTAATGTTCACTTGGAACAATCTATTTTCCACTTGGAATAACCTAATTTCCACCACTTGGAACAATCTACTTTCCACTTGGAACAAAATATTTTCGTCTTGGAACAATCTTCCATTGCAAGTACGTCTTGTTTTATATTTAAATTCAGCTCACCCACCTTCTCGTTTTACCTTGAGTTACCCTTGTATAGGTCAGTTAGCCGTGTTATCAGTATTTCTGAAAGGTCACTCGAAGGTGCTACATAATTGTTCTGTTACATTCCATACATTACATTACATACTGTTGACAACTAGCATAACTGTGATTGCTCTCAGCAGACATTATTCACAAGCGCATGCGTTGTCTGCATCAGCTGCTGCTGTGGCTGACGATGAGATAGATGATGCTGGTATACTGATGCTGATCCCACAGACTGAGTGCCTGATGAATGAGTTCATTGTGAACCTTGGATCTCCTAAATATTTGCCTTATGCGACTCCATGCAAACCAAGTGACCCATCTGCGACTCAGACAGAAGCTCCTGTCTTCGTAACGGATCGGCTTACTCCGTGGGATATCAGGGATTACACGGGATGGGAAATAGTCATAAGAAGTGGCCACGGCCAAAACAGAGGCCTAAAATTAGTCTACAGCAGGCTCAGTGTTCCGCAGGCGCCTGAAGACTGTACTGTTTAACTGTGATTTTACTTCTGTTCTGGTCGGAAGCACCTCTGTTGAGTTCATCCTCTAAGAGGCGCTTTATGAATCTCAAATTACAATTACAATTACAATAGAGCTCAAAGATTAGACCGGTTACTATTTGTGCGGAGAAACAACTGAAAGAGTTGGTAGAAAGAAATTGCAGAGCAAAAGCGTAGTGTAAACCGCTACCACATTAAGTCACAACACTGTGTCAACTTATATCACACCAAATAATAATAATAATAATAATAGTAGTAGTAGTAGTAGTAGTAGTAGTGGTAGTGGTAGTAGTGGTAGTGGTAGTAGTAGTAGTAGAAGTTAGTAGTGGTAGAAGTAGTAATAGTAGTAGTAATACCGATTATGTTAAAAGTCATATTGCATCACACTTCACCTAATGTGATGTATTGTAAACGGGTCTGATCTAATTTAATCAATTCTGATCCGATGTGATCTAATATAATCGAATCTAATCTAATCTGATCTAATCTAATCTAATCGAATCTAATCTCATTTAATCTAATCCAATCGACTTCTATAGCACTGTTATCGCAATGATCAAAGCATCAGGTGATGGTCGCTTCAAGTGAAACCGCAGTCCATGGAGAAGCCCATTCGAAATGTGATAAAATGGAAACCAGAACTGAGTAATCACTAAATGTTTACTTACGCAAGATTACCGTACAGTAAGATTGCAGATGTCAGTATTACTAATAATCTAGCGCCATTAGGAGTGCAAACCTCCAATTGAGTTTTCGATGGCTTCCTTTGACTTTTGGATTCCGAGGCGAAAGCCTTGAATCTCGGGTCGAAACTTATGTCCGCGATGGTAAAGCATCAGCGCATACTCAAACTGCCCCATCTGGTAGAATACATCGGCTTTCTGAAGCAGACCCTACAAGCAACACGGCATCAGTCAATCGCTTAGATTTGCCAGTCACTTCGTTAATCGCTAAATCTCTCAATCCCTCGATCTGTCAATCACTCTGACTGTCAATCACTCCAGCTGTCAGTCATTTTGTCGAGCACTCTATCTGCCAATCCCCTCAGCCTCTCACTCAGGCAATGACGCAACCAGTGGCGTTTTTTCACTGTTTATCTGCAGTAATACATCTCTGTCCCCTAAAAATAGCTCAGAGTTGCAAACAACGTTGCACGTTCCTTTGTTTGTTGGTTGTGTTATGCATTTGTTTGTGTGTTTGTCCACGTCTACGATTCCTGGCTCAGCCGATGGACATATGGCATATGTTAACAAATGCATTACTTACTTACTTACTTACTTAACACTGTCCGTCGATCGGTGAATCGTTCAATCAGTCACTCAGGCAATCACAGTCAACTGCTCTGTAGTGTTTCAATCATGTAGCAGCGATTGCATCATACTGTATTGCAACTTCTGTGTTGCATTGTATTGCAAACTTTTGCATTGCCTGTATTACAGTTTATTATACTGTACTGTAATATATTGTATTGTATTGCATTACTTTGTATTGTAATTGCAGTAAATTGCACTACATACAGTATTGTATCTTATTCTATCATTTAGTCTAGTATTCTATGGCATAGCATAGCATGGAATAGAATAGTATGGTACAGATTAGTATAGTATGGACTAGAACTGTATAATATTGTACAGTATAGTATTGCATAGACTGTATTGTATTTGTATTGTAATAGAGATTAGGCCGTGTACTGTACCTTGACGGACGTGGAGTCTTGTGCCACAATCTCGTTGGCATCGGCCAGTGCCAATTCGTTGTTGCCGAGCTGTTGGTAGCACTGAGACCGGGCCAACAAGACGGCCTTGTGTCTCGGCTTCATCGTCAACGCCTGTCAAGCCACAACACATCCAGTCTCGTATATGGTCTAGTGTAGTCTAGTCTGGTATGGTCTGGTCTGGAATGGTTCGATATGGTCTGGTCTTGACTGGACTAGACTAGCATAATCTCATCTGGTATGGTCTGATCTGGAATGGTTCGATATGATCTGGTCTTGACTGGACTAGTCTAGCACAATCTAATCTGGTATCGTCTGATCTGGAATGGTTCGATATGGTCTGGTCTTGACTGGACTAGTCTAGCACAATCTAATCTGGTATCGTCTGATCTGGAATGGTTCGATATGGTCTGGTCTTGACTGGACTAGTCTAGCACAATCTAATCTGGTATCGTCTGATCTGGAATGGTTCGATATGGTCTGGTCTTGACTGGACTAGTCTAGCATAATCTAGTCTAGTCTGGTATGGTCTGATCTGGAATGGTTCGATATGGTCTGGTCTTGACTGGACTAGTCTAACATAATCTAGTCTGGTAATGGTCTGATCTGGAATGGTTCGATATGGTCTGGTCTTGACTGGACTAGGTTAGCATAATCTAGTCTGGTATGGTCTGATGGTCTGGTACAAGCAGTTTAAACTCGTCTTGTTTTTAAAAGTCTAGTCTGTTCTGTTCTAAACTTGTCTGATGTAAAACAAACTAGCCTGGTCTTGCACAGTCTGGTCTAGACTTTTTAGCTGGTCTAGTTTGGTCTAGCAGAGTCCAGTCTTGTCTAGTCTTGTCTTCACTTCTCTGGTATGATCTGGACTGGTCTAGTCTAACCTAGTCTAATCTAGTCGTGAGGTAATATGGGATAGCATAGTATAGCACACCATAGAACAGAGTAAAATAGACTATTGATAGAATATAAAAGAGCAGAACAAAGTGCATTAAATTGTAGCCCAACGGAGCCAAACGGAACCGAACTGGTTACATATAAAGACTAAGATTAAGTGATATTCAGATTCAGATTGATAAGTTTCTGCGTTGTGTACGAGATCGCTGACTTAGATTACCCGAGTGTAGCTGGTGACCGCCTTCTTGTACATTCCGTTTCCGCGGAAAGTGTTGCCTTCCGAATGGCAGATTTCAAAAGAAACAACATCCGGGGCCTTTGAACTCGACTCACTTCCGGCATCACTCGTCTTCCGCTTTCGCGGTTTTCCTTTCACTCCCGCCGGAGATTGTTCCCCCTTCGCGACGGGCTTCGCTTCTTTTCCTCCTGTCTTTCCAGGCATCCCCTGAAATTTCTCCGAACGTTTTGATATGAAATAACAGTGATATAAGTTCCTGGAATGAAGTCTCCGGAACTTTCCCAAAACGTTCACCGCTGAAGTCTTAAGGAACTTCCCCGATAACTTTAATGCTGAGAAACAGGACTTGAAGTCCCCGTAACACCTCTGGAGTTTTGCCGATAGCTTCGGTGTTGGAAAACAGCTCTTTAACGTCTATAAACCTTGCAGGACACTCCTAATTACTTAAATGTTGAAACTACAGCGTTCTAAATCCTTGTAAAACTCAATACATCCGCGACCGCCTTCGTACGTGGAAAGCTTCGAGGACGCTTCAGGAAGCCTTCTATGCGGAAAGATCGTGTTACAAGTCGGTCCAGCGAACGATTTCCAGCAAGGCGGATCTTGATCGAGCTATGGCAACAGCAAATTAGTCCACTTAGATCGCCTTGGCAACGGCCAGACAACGCAACACGTCGACTAGTACTTGACTTTAAACCCTAACGGTAACACTAACCTCTTGAGCTATACACAGCAATCTTATTCTACCTGTGTCACTAGGCTACCATTGCATACAGATGTATTGCAAGCATGTAGAGTTATCTATATTGACTTTGTGCATATAATAATGCATGTATATATATATATTCATGCGTATCATCTATATAAACTGCTTCTTGTCTATACAGGTATTTTCAGTAGCAATATTCTCACATGTACGTCACACCAATGTGTATGTATGTATGTATGTATGTATGTATGTATGTATGTATGAAAGTATGTATATATGTATGTGCATATGTATGTATGCATTTGTGTATGTATGTATGTATATATGTATGTACATATGTATGTATGTATGCATGTGTGTATGTACACGTCTGAATATTAATAACATCTGGACATAATTAATGAATACCTCATACAGATGCAAATGTTACCAACACTTCTCGTCTGCATAATATCGTTCTCGTTCTTTTGTCGTTGCACACGTATTAACGCGTAAAGCAACAGACAATTCACACAAAATACGCACACACATACATAGATACACATAAACACATATACACATACAGACACACATAATAACGTGTATCATGGTATATGCACTGACACAAAGGCAAAGAGACAGTAAATAAGAGACACAGCTTTAAACACACATGCATACATACATGTATTCATACATACATACATTCATCCATACATACATACATTACATGCATACATAGATTTATACATACATACATACATACATTCATACATGCATACACCCATACATGTACATACATACATATTTACATGCATACATAATACTTACATACATGCATACATACATTACCTACATACATAGATTTATACATACATATACACATACATACATTCATACATGCATACACCCATACATATACATACATACATACTTACATGCATACATAATACTTACATACATGCATACATACATACATACATGCATGCATACATAAATACATACATAAATGCATACATACATACATAAATGCATATATATGTACATACACACATAGTTGCGAGGGAGTTGACTTCTTAAGGATACAGACAAAGGCAATTAGACAGCAGAAACATCAAACATAGCAGGACAGTTGATCACACCTTTGAGGCACTAAGTTGCACACAATGAATGCAAAGTCTTTCTAATGGCGCCAGCATATCGTATGAGATACGGAAGGTGTCATCGACAGAGAGATGAATTTGCGACGAATGGAAAAGCAAACATGTGACTTATTTCCTTCGCAAAGTCGATTAGCAGCCATACTCGTAAGCTTGAAAGCTCCTTTCAGCAACACTCTGCCAGATGAACAACACAGTCCTCCCAGTCTTCTGGGTTTTGCTTCCTTTTGCTTGTGCTTTTATCGTGTTCGCCTGCTGTTTTTCATTCTTTGGTCATTTCTGAATGTTTCTGTAACAAACAGACAGACAGACAGACAGACAGACAGACAGACAGACAGACAGACAGACAGACAGACAGACAGACAGACAGACAGACAGACAGACAGACAGACAGACGAAAACACAGAAACATAAGCAAACACTCGCAGACAAACAAACACACAATCGGACATTCACAAAGATATATGCAGACAGACGCAACGCAGACACGCGTCGATACCTACACACATAGGCCCCCTAATGCATAAAGTCTTAATTAATCTATCGTAGCATAATGTAGAAACAATTATTATTTCTGCATTTATTAAGCGCCACTATCTAGTGACTAAGCATCAATCGATGACGCGAGCAATTGTGAGCGAGAATGACAAGGTCCCCTACCGTAACCGCCAACGAATAGGCTCGAACCCGTTGCCTTCGCGTTACAAGCCGAGCGCTTTAACCAATCGGCTACCGTGTCCCAATTAAATATCAACACAATACACTTCTCGATTGCTTTATATTGTCAATTGTCAGCGCGAGCGCCAAAAGAGTTGAGTAACAAAGAGTTTTTGAAAGTTTTAGCCGACCAGGCCGATTAAACGTGCCATATACAAGATTTTACACAAGAAAACTCTTACACTTACAGCTGAAATCCCTCTTCCACTCTGTCTAAGGCTCAGGAAAATAGAAATAAAAGCAGAGCTTCAAGCTAGCCCCGACATCTAGCGCATTTCTAAAGCCTCTCAAACCTGCTGCTTCAGGAAGTCAAAGAAGAATTCTGTCATTACTTTACTTCGGTATGATTTACGCACAGTCTTTGGAGATGAAATCAGATTGCTAGATGCGTTTGGAAGGCGCACGATTTTAGATTTATATACAAGTAAGGGGTTTTTCTAAAAGGCTCTGCACAAATATTGAGATAACTGCACGTTAGCATTGACAATTCATGTGAATTTTTAAGTGTCTGTACCTTGTGATGGAACACTACGGATTGATGACTTACGTGGCACTTTTGTGAGGTTAAATAGGCGCTATATGAATATCAAGATCCATACATACACACCCACATACATACATACATATACATACATACATACATACACATCTCCAAACAAACATACATACATACATACATACATACCTACATACATACATACATATATACATACATACATACATACACACATACATACATACATATATGCATACATACATATATATATAGCATACATACATATATACATACCAAAATACACAACTACATACATACATATATACACAGTTGCAAGAAAGTTCGCTTCTGAAAGATTGCTATTTCGTGTATGGTCTTGTCAGTTTCCATGCATCGCTACTCGCTGGTAGCCAGCTTCAACGGCGTTTCCATGGATTGCTAAGTGATTTCCGAACACCGATCGGCATTGTCATGGCGACCCAGATGCGTTGTCTGTCCCAGCCCAATTCTCAGCTTCGATTGCTCCACTCTGCTTGGAAAAGGAGCTACATAAAACCGGGAAAGGGAAGAAACACTCAACCACACTGCTTAATGGCGAAATAAATAATGCACTGTTCAACTCTGCTCGTTAATGCGACGTTTAAATGTCATGTAAATTAGAACAAATGCTGCAATAAAAAAACAATAATCGTTTCGTGAAGCAAGCTACAGCCAGATGTCACTAGGGTAAGTTCAGCTACACTACACTATTTTAAGCTACACTTCGACAATACACTACATCATATCACACTATGCTACATTTAACCACACTCCAACGCATCACATCAAACTACATGACGTCATTGGCCGTCGTATCGTAGCTGCTAGAATCACCTGTCAACTAAGGTCAGGCATAATTAGGTCTAATTCAGCCCATTTAGACTTAATTCAGCCTATTTACGCCTAATTTACAGCCTAATTAGGTCTAATTATTCAGCCTATTTAGGCCTAATTCACAGCATACTTATGCCTAATTCAGCCCATATAGGTCTGATTCAGCCTACTTAGGTCTGCTAAGTGGCGCTTGTAGGACTGTGTCCTTCTCAACTGGTCAACGGTTGATGTCCGTCGCGAAAGCCGACTGTCATCTTTGGCCCTGGTGCTCTTAGGATCGGTTTCGGCCGCAGGTGCGACCTTCCATCAATCATCCAACACCGACAGATTCGTTTTATTCCTTTTCGTATTATTCCTTTCTGCCTCAATACTGTAGTCGCCAAGGATCCTGAAAAGCAGGTTATGACGGCACGTGATGGTATGGAAGCTAAGCTAAAGCCATGTGCTAGAAAATGTAGGTGTATGTATATGTATGTGTGTATGTATGTATATATGTATGTATGTGTGTATGCATGTATGTATGTTTTAGGATAGCATGTGTGTATGTATGTATCTATGTATGTATGCATGCATGTATTCATGTATGTATGCATGTATGTATGTAGGATAGCATATATGTATGTCTGTATGTATGTATGTATGTATGTATGAATGCATGTATTCATGTATGTATGCATGTATGTAGGATAGCATATATATGTGTGTGCCTATGTGTGTTTTTATGCGTTACATTATATTGTTGCGCCGTACTTATGTACACAGAAGTGGATAAACTAACGGGTTCTTTACATATCATCTTTCAAGGAACCATCTTTATAGCACCACGTGACTTCGTCGCCAAAAACAGGACACAGTCGTCTTACGGAGGTCATACAAAAATTCCATGTTCAAAAATATTGCGACAAATTGCAATAATCTCACTAACAACAGAAAGGACATCTCTGGCAGAGTCTAAATCTTGTTCGGCTTTCGCCAGAAGGAAAAACAGGATGGCTCGGCCACTGAAAAGTGACAGATATAATTGGGTCAAAAGCTGGTAATTTGTAGTCATAGCAACCAACTGGTGCCCATGACAAAGGCTAATAAGCTGTCGAAGTCACGTTTCCAACGGTCTGTGAAGCTTGATCGATTTTAAAGAAAACACGAGAAAGTTGACTTCCAGTTAAGGACAGTGCAAAAGCTAAGCGCAGGCCACAAGCTTATTCACGAGCGTTGCGTCAAATCAGAGAGGTTGTCCAAAGATACCTTGTAAAGAACAAATGTCCGGTTGCCAGAAGACCAGTAAGAGTCTGGAACGGAGAGATTAGGCTGAGGAAATTGGTAGGTGACGGATTGCTTGGATTAGCGTAAGATTTCTTGAAAATGTGGGACTTTAGTTTTGAATGGGAAGCCTGAGGAGTAACAGATAGAAGGGCTCGAGACAGACGATGGCGGATGAACGACGGTAAGGGCCGAGGAACGGAGATCGTTCTAGAGTCGAGGTGCAGTGTTGTGTAGGGATCGCTTAAAGAACTTAAGATGAGTAGCTACTGGAGGATGGGCAAGAATGAGGTGAGAGGATGAACGGGTAGAGCGGGGTGATTGGATGGTAAAGAGTTTGCTAAGATAAGTAGGTTGGGAGTATTGGATGGTTGATTGGATGGTAAAGAGTTTGCTAAGATAAGTAGGTTGGGAGTATTGGATGGTTGATTGGATGGTAAAGAGTTTGCTAAGATAAGTAGGTTGGGAGTATTGGATGGTTGATTGGATGGTAAAGAGTTTGCTAAGATAAGTAGGTTGGGAGTATTGGATGGTTGATCGGATGGTAAAGAGTTTGCTAAGATAAGTAGGTTGGGAGTATTGGATGGTTGATTGGATGGTAAAGAGTTTGTTAAGATAAGTAGGTTGGGAGCATTGCATAGTTGATCGGATGGTAAAGAGATTGCTAAATTAAGTAGGTTGGGAGTATTGCAGAGTTATAGATAAAGAAAGATCTTTGAAATGAATGCTTTCGTGGATGTACTTAATTTAACAGTGACGAACCAACAGCGCGAAGTGTCTCGTATTAGCATACATGATCTTGAAAGAGGGTACACAGGTCCAAATGAAGCGTTTTAACATTGACCCAGGCCATTAGGACTGTCTTAACGGCGTCGGTTGCAAATTAAGCTCGGTGTCTTTGGCTATAAGCAGAACGATTCCTTTCCCCGGCGAAACGATTCCTTTTCCTGACAGAATCGTTACGCAAAACAACTTCCCGCCATTCGCTTAAGGCTCCAGCATCCATCGACCAGGGGAGCGTGACAAAGACGCTGATAGATGTCGTATATGTCCACTGATGCGGAACGCAAATGGAAACCGGCTGAAACCGGATTCCAACGAGCGCTGGCCTCCGAATCAGCGACCTATTTGTAACATCATCTAATCCCGATGCATCTTTATGGATATATGCTTATAAGGTATGTATCTATATATTTATTTATGTATGCATGTGTGTACGTGCGTGTTTATGTTTGCTGTTTGTATGTATGTATGTATGTATTTATGTATATATGTATGTATGTATGTGTATTTATGTACGTTTTTATGTATGTATGTATTTATGTATATATCTATTTATGGATATATGTATGTATTTATGTATGTTTATATGTATGTATGTATTTATGTATATATGTATGTATTTATGTACGTTTGTATGTATGTATGTATGTATGTATGTATGTATGTGTTATGTATGTAAAACAAATTTTGCATTATTTTGTTCACATAAAAAGTGAAACCCACCCACAATTTCATATCTATATTTACATGCAATCAGCTGATTGCATAAGTAGCTGCTCGCAAAATTCTTGGTGGCTTTGTCGACTGTCGCCTCGCGTTGAAAGAAAAAACTGTGCAAATATCGATAAAATTGCTTAAAGCGTTGGTATTTTGCATCGCATACAATACGTTTTGCCTCAGTCTACACTGCTTAACTTACTTAACTCACTCAAATACCCAGATGTCTGTTATTCGAACCTCATTCTCGTGATGTTCTAATTGTCGTACTCGACTAAACGGCTTATCCATACTGCGTCACGTGCTGTGCTAATTGTTGATAAAAAGATCAGTGGATTGGGCAATGATCATATTTTTAATGAATATTCTAAAAACAGATCTTTAAATGAATATCATATAATATATTGTACATGTTTACGTGTATGTATGCCACTACTACCCATATTTATCTAGAAAAAAATATTCTGCGTAGGGATTGACGATTTCCACACCGTGTGTACATATTTCTTCATATGATATTGTTCATATGGCGTTCACAGTGTTGCTTACAAACAATGGTCTGTCTTTATTGGTAGATATGTATACACAAATAACATTAACCTCTGCTAATACACATAACATGTCTGTTAATATATTTTTATATTGCATATATATCTTGTCTCGACTACATAAGTTTATGTAGAGCCTTCCGTTTATTGCCTAAAGTAACAATCGATGGCTTATCCTTAACGAAACTGATAGCCATGCATGCATAGATACATACTCCGAATTACAAATGATACAATTGGCTCATATATACTGTGTGTGATTTTGCATCTATGTAGGCATGTATCCGCGTTTTTATGTAACGCTGACATTGTATTATGATGGGAGACTAGCGCGCAACCGTGTTCGTTGAAGCGCGTCGTGAGGAGGCATTTCCGTGTGCACTGGAGCGTGAAGTTGATTTTCTGATTTATCTGAACATCACAGGATTACGAGGCGCAGTTTTCCGCGTCGGGATTTTGTTTACAGCATCCATTTGATCCATTTCGGGCCGAAACGAGGACAATCTTAAACGATATCACGACATGCAATCTGCATTCCAAAGAGTAGTGCGGTCAACTAACTGTTAGTATACTGGGAGTACAGTCCGGGTAAATAAGTAAACTCCCATATCCCATGAGGAATGTAGATGAGTAGGAGAGGCGTTCATTTCCTTTTCTTAAGGCCCTTGAACCGGCAATGGACGAATCCCAAGGTCTTGGACACGGGGCCAGTGCATCGCAGGACTTGCCAGTTACTTCCCAGCTTATTCCAGTACCAAATTCTACTGCCTGGTGACAGAGGCACGGTGTGCGCAAACAACTTGCCCAGGGTCGTTACACGAAGTCGAACCCGCAACTGCATGATCACTGACCAAACGCGTTACCGATAGACCACCGTGCCGCATTCGTTGGGGTAGTCATTGGGGCCTACAGTTTAAAACAGCTGATGCGATCTCAGCACAGGTTTTTAATTCCAAACTAAAAACATTCCTCTTTCACAAATCCTATCCTGATCCCCCACTTCATATCTCGCCGCTCCAGTTGTAAACATCATCCCGCCTGATTCCTGGGTCTTGAATATTTTAACCGAACATAATCTTACCTGTCTATCGATTTTGTTTTTACAGAGTCGTGTGAATAAGCTAGTTCCGCGACTAAGGCTCTTCTTTGTAGAAATCTCGAAATAACGATTTAATAGAAATGGCAGCATTAAAGTTTGACTGTGAGCCACAGTTACATGACCTTCCAGCAAGAAATTAGGTTCATATCAAAGGCGCAGTCAAAAGCAATAGTGTCTTCTCATGACAGACATTACTTCAAAGACTGTCCATATAAATAGAGGCCTATACATAAAAAGAAACATGTAAACATTCCCCGCTGTCGCTTGAGGCGCCACCTGCATCAACGATCACATATCTTTCAAGGACACCGAGCATAACCTAAACACACAAGCACATTTGAACACAGACACTCCTAGCCTATACGGTATATACCCAAGCATCTTTAAACACAAAGAAACTTTTCACATTTCAAGAAATCCCACCCTGATCAGTCTCCCATTTCTCTCAGCTTAAACATAACCCACCCTACCTTCTCTCCCCTCCTCTCTCTGGTCTCCTGGCAACCGGACTTGGTCCTTGACATGGCATCTTTGAACAACCCCACGGACTTGACGCAGAGCTCGTGAATAAACTGGTGCCCTGCGCTTAATTGTTTCAGCAGCGCTTTAGAAATTTCGAGTTTATGATTACGATTGTGATTAAGAAAAACGACTAATCACCTTTCAACACAAAGGCACCTTTACCCTAAAGCCTTAAACACTCAACCAGTTTAACCACACAGACACATTTATGCAAAAACCATCTAAGTATCTATAAACACATGTAGACACGCATGAACACTTATACACAAAGACGTCTTCAAATCCACATACATACATACATACATACATACATACATACATACATACATGCATGCATGCATACATACATACATACATACATGCATACATACATGCATACATACATACATACATACATACATACATACATGCATACATACATACATACATACATACATACATACATGCATACATACATACATACATACATACATACATACATACCTACAGACAGACAGACAGACATACAGACAGACAGACAGACAGACAGACATATTAAACTCCAAAATCGTTCGAACACACACGTCTCGTACTTTTTAACTCTGTCTGACAGACCTGGCCTGCTTTGCTAGTAGATGATAGAAGCCTAAAGCTCAGGGATTGATTACTCCATCCAGATTTTTAACAGGTTTCGTTTCCGGGAATATGAAATGCCTGGCGCTATATCAAATGGCCTGGATAGCTACAATGATTAAAGCGTGCGTCAAAGCGCCTCGCGTAGCCTGCCACGCACTGACGTCACAATCGTTGCCATGGTATCTCAGATGGCCTGGATAGCTACAATGGTTAAGGCGTACGTCAAAGCGTCTCACTTGGGCGGCCACAAATTGACGTCACAATCGTTGCCATGGTATCTCAGACGGCCTGGATAGCTACAATGGTTAAGGCGTACGTCAAAGCGTCTCACTTGGCCTGCCACAAATTGACGTCACAATCGTTGCCATGGTATCTCAGCTGGCCTGGATAGCTACAATGGTTAAGGCGTACGTCAAAGCGTCTCACTTGGCCTGCCACAAATTGACGTCACAATCGTTGCCATGGTATCTCATCTGGCCTGGATAGCTACAATGGTTAAGGCGTACGTCAAAGCGTCTCTCTTGGCCTGCCACAAATTGACGTCACAATCGTTGCCATGGTATCTCATCTGGCTTTGATAGCTACATTGGTTAAAGCCTAAGTCAAGGCACCTCCATGCGTGATGATGCCGGTTCACTTACCGACAGTAGCAATTTTTCAGAGATTTTAATCTCAGAATAGCACGGGAACCTTAAAAGACTTGGCGCCAATTCAAACGGGCAGCGGTGGTGAAGGATCTCACCCGATAAATTCATTAAAAAATATACAGGGTGGAGACCATACGGAAAAACACGTACATTTACATTTAACTGCAAGCACGTGTAAAAGCTGCGCAGCAAGGGGCAAATTTGCGATGCACATGACCTTGGCATTCGTCCATTTCCGGTGTCCAGATAAATAAAGTCCGACGAAAGCATTTCGGAAATATAGTGACATTGGTACACGTGATCAGGACGCGGTTATTTGCTTCTATAAATAGAACTATAATTTCTGTCGATACCGTTTGCTGCCGCTTCTATCGTCAAAATAATGTTTTCTCCTGATTCCAGCCGCAAAACTACAGCCTGCTTCGGCTTCAATTTACCCACTTATGAAAATATTCTTTCTTATCAAATCTTGCTGTCAAGGCAACAGGACACTTTAAAATTGGCCTCACTTTGTTACGTCACAAGTAGGCGAAGTCGGAACCTTTTTGCACCCCGGAACCGATCCGGCACCACACCGGTTCAAGCGCCGAAGAGCAGGAAATGAGCGCCTCCCCGTGATCCACTATATAACACGGGAGCTTTACTAACCGAGTAAAAATTACCCTGCTTTCCCCGGCTGAGATTGAAGACTGCGTTTCTGCTTCAAGTGACTGAATCTGCGTTGCAGGATCAAAGCCATCGACAAAGGCTTTAATCAGGAGTCCGAGATCGCATGCTGATCTCGTAAATGCAGCACGCTCTCTCCTACTATGCTGAATATAAAGGCGTATTGCTAGGCGCCACACAAATAGCCAGACACATACACATACATACATGCATGCATACATACATACATACATACATACATACATACATACATACATGCATGCATACATACATACATACATGCATGTATACATACATACATACGTACATATATACACATATATACATTTATACACACATACAAAAATATATACATGCATACATACATACATACGTACATATATACACATATATACATTCATACACACATACAAAAATACATACATACACAAATATATACATACATACCAACATACATACACATACATACATATAAACACACATGTATACATACACATAAATACATACACATACATACATACGTACACATATACATACATATGTACATACATACATACACATATATACATACAGATACACATATGCATACATATACATACGTACATACATACATAAATAATATTTAAGCATGAATGCATGCATGTATGTATGTATATATTCAAGCATTCCAAAAGCCAGGACAATGTTGAGTTATTTTTGGACAATGGGGTCAGTTAGAAATTAACCCAAGCTTCAACTCACCAGGAACCAAATCGTAGTCGTAAAAGGAATGTGCATGGTTCAATATATGGGGTTAATTGTAGCTTATGCTGTGTCTGTCTGAATGTAAGCAATAAAAGATGTCTGAAATAATTACTGAATGACATCTTCAGGATTTACTTAATCTTAAGATTAGGATGTAGTCAGCCAGGGCATGTCTGGCCATGAAATCAGTTATACATACATACATACATACATACATACATACATACATACATATATACATACATACATACATACACACATACATACACACATACAGACATACATGCATACATACATACATACATACATATATACATATATACATACATACATATATACATACATACATACATATATACATACATACATACATACATACACATATACAGACATACATGCATGCATGCGTACATACATACATACATACACACACACATACATACATACATACACATACACATATGTATGTATGTGGCTGCTTTTAAAACGTCAGCTGTCTATTGAGTTAGCACGCTGAGTCTGCAACCCAACTGTTACGAGTCCGTGCATGGGGACCTTAACTGGCGTGGCGCCCATTCAATCGGGCAGCGGTGGTGAAGGATCTCACCCGATAAATTCATTGAAAGCTGGTCAGGATCGAGGCCTTACGGTCGCTATAGAAAAACGTGTACATTTACATTCACATTTATTTACATTTGCTGAGGGGACTGTTTGTAACGACCGTGGACGAGTTGTTTGCGATCACTTTTCTCTCTCGCCAAGCGGTGTATTTTTTATCGGGGTAAGCTGGGAATTAAATAGCAAGTCCTGCGATGCAACCTACGATTCCTCGCTCAGCAGGTGGACATATGGCGTGTTTACAAATGCATTAGTTACTTACTTACTGAATTAAAACATTCCTCTTTCACAGATCCTATTCTGACACCCCTTCTTCCTCTTATCTCTCCCTCCTCTCCAACCCCAAACACCATCCCCCATAGCTGATACGCTGTCTCTCCGTCTGACTTTTGGATCTTTACCTGGAACCGAACCCTTTTGCCTATTGATTTTGTTTTGACTGAGTGCCTGTGAATATGCTTGGCTTTCGTTGGGCGCTGTAGAAATCTCGACATTAGGATTACTTACTTACTTGCTTACTTACGGCCCTGGGTTTCGTCCATTACCGGTTCAAGGGCATGACAACAGTAAAATGACTGCCTCCCATAGGTTCTACTAAGGGACAAGGGACCTGTACTTGACCATACTTTTAAAAGAGAAGCCGCTTCATTAGGACCAATTGCTGATGCGCTAAATGAAGAGATCTTGGAAGGAAGATTTCGTTGCACGGTCATCTACTTCGCTGCGTCATATCCACATGACACAGTTGTGGTGCTAGGCTGGGTATCCTTCCTCACAGACAATTGTGGGTAAGCAACTTATCCAAGGTCGCTACGCAGTGGCTTGAGGCAGATTCGAACCCGCGACCCTACGGTTACGAGGCACAGACCATACCACTACACCACCGCGTCCCACTGTATGTATGTATGTATGTATGTATGTATTATGTAAGTATGTATGTGTGTTTACATATATGTATGTATGCATGTATGTATGTATTATGTATGCATGCATGTATGTATGTATGAATGCATGTATGTGTGTAATACTATGTAGGTTCCAGTCTGCCTGTTTCTGTTCGTCCATCACTCTGTCCCGGTCCCAGTCTCTATATTCCTGAAAGGCTCGCCTTCTTTACCTGTCTCTGTCTATTTCTGTTTTCTCTGTCCTCCGGTTTGCACCTATATATATATATATCTATATCTATATATATTCATGTAGAATATGTATTGATATTGTGTATGTATTTGTAGCATATAAATGCATTTCATCCTTCTATCTATTCTTGTCTTCTCCTCCATCCATCCATCCGTCGATCCTCAATCAGCGAATTGGTGACTAAATGTGATCTCTTGACTCATATTTCAGTTCTTCTTGCCCAAGGCGGCACCACAATAAACAGGCAAACAGACACACAGACATACGGACAGATGGACACAGACACCTGCAGGCATACAAACAATGACAGAAGCACATAGACGCAAAAGACGCCCACCGACACACACAAAGAGATACAGACTTGCAAGCAAGCAAACTAGTATTGTGTTTGATTTGATATAAGATGAATTCCGCCACAGTTGCTCTCCACTCGCCTTCCCTCCTCTTCCATCTTCCATCTTCCCTCTTCCCTCACCATCCTCCCTACTTTCTTCCTCTTGCTTCCCCTACTCTCCTCCTCCTCGCTCCTCCTCTTCCCACTTCCCCACCTCTTACCCGGCTTCCTGATAACGAAGCATCGAATGATTAGCTGTTGGTTCTGCTGCTGATCTCAACCCAGAAACGATAATCAACTCTGAAATCAAGAATTCAGAGATGATAGACAAACATCGATGTTAAGGTCAACTGTGTTCACCTCCATGCACATAAATACAACATCCCATATATTCATTTTATATATCATATGTGAGTGGGACGTGGTGGTGTAGTGGTATGGTCGGTGCATCGCAACCGGAGGGTCGCGGGTTCGAATCTGCCTCAAGCCACTGCGTAGCGACCTTAGACAAGTTGCTTACCCACAATTGTCTGTGAGGAAGGCAACGGGAAACCACTCACTCATCTCATCCCCGAGTGGCATAAAGCCAATGGACCTGCCTTCGGGCAGATAACTCATCATCGTCATATGTGTGTTATTAAATGGTCCCTATGTACATGTTACCTCGATATACTGTAAATGTGTTTAAGTATGAACAAAGCAAAATGAAAAGTACTCCGCAACATATGTAGACATATTTAGACTCCAGTCGTGATGTATATCTTGCCTACTGCATGAGTTTCAAACAAACAAACTCCGTTAGCGTCATTAGGTATCCTACAAAATTATAAATGTACTGCGTCCATCCGGCATCATTTTATTTAATTAAATATTAAACATGAATCGAAGTATTTGCCATAGACGACGATCACTTTCCTTAGGGCCACGAGCAAGTCATCAAAGTTATTAATAATAATAATAACAATAATAATATAAATAATAAAAATAAATCTAAAAAATTTTTAAAAAATAAATAATAATAATAAACAGCCCAGTAGAGGTAGTTATAGCAGTAGCAGTAACAGTAGCAGTAGCATAGTAGCAGTAATAGCAGTAGCAGCAATAGTAGCAAAAGATTAACTTGGCAGGCGTCAAACTGGAATCTGAGGCAATTGCTAAGCGCCATCGATGATAATATTATAATATCACTAATATTATAACAGCACTAAGTCTAAGAAAATCAACGCAAAACATTCAGATGAGCATGGCTTCGTCCGTCGAAGTCAAAGCTAGAAAAGACCCCATAATTTTACACACGATGCCTCAAGATCAGCAGACGGCGAGCCGACCGAACATCGGAGAAACGGAGCTGCCGAGTATTTTTACCAGTAAGCGGGAAAAAAACTGAAAATACTGGCAAAGGCAAGCCGGGCAAGAACTGTAGGCAATCGGACTATTCCGCCAAGCAGTTGCAACCAAAACCACTCAGCTGGATATACTTAGAACAAAGAGCTGAAACAACAGGGGGTAGATAGAACACGACTGCACATACATTGAAACCTAGTTGCCGTCATTCTGCAAGCAGTTATTAAGATACGAGAATCACGGTTGCAGACGAAAGTTAGCGAAAGTCGTTTTGCTTGGATTTTTCTGGCCTTTGGGTCTAAACACTTGGAACCAAACGTGATCAAACCTACGTCAGCGATTTTGTTTTTGTCTAAGCGCCTGTGAATAAAGCTGATTCCCACGACTTAGCTGTTTTTGTGTGAAGAGAAGAAATCCAGAGATAACGATTACGATTAGAAGCGTCCACTGATAGATGCCTCGTGTATTGCGTTAATGGCTCCATACTTGCGCCGGTGATTACGTTGTCTTCCTTCTTGTGGCGCTAGAATTTTCGGTGATTTATATTTGCATTTTACATCTACATTTACAAATACTAGTTCCAGTTTAGGATTGGATAATTAACTCGCATGTTTTATATATATATTCGTTTATTCACCAAAATATTCTGGGTGTCATACCGCACTAGAATTTACAAAAAATAATAATAATATAACAGTAACAAGAGAAAACGATAATAAACATAAGGATGATAATAATAGGACAGTAATGCTTTTATCATTAAGGAATATCAATCAAGACATGAGATATTAAACATCATTTAACAATTACAAGTGTTAATATACGTTTTTATATACAGTATATGTTCATAAATCGTGATTTCTTCTGGACAAGGGGTGTACGATGGTCTAGTGGTTGACGCGATGAACGGTCGACTCAGAGGTCTAGGGTTCAATTAAAATGTCCACCACGACAGAAAATATATCACAAGTTCCAGAAGCGTAAAGATTTATACATAAACGCAATGCAAACGAGTCACACGATTATTTAACGGTTTATTATTTTACGGTTATTTAAGAAGCTCATGCGTGTTTATGTGAATACAATATCTACTAATTAAAGTTAGATAAGTTAGTTAATCTGTTTGTCATAATTTTTTGTTCTATTGTTCTGATTCTTGTAACTGGTATTTCTCAGATTATTCATTCACCATTATATGTTGTATCGTATCACATGTGTCTTCATTTGGCGAGATTTTATCCCATCGGAGCTGCCTTTTGCTTCCTATATCTGAGAATGTATGTAAGTTTGATTGTTGCTATTGGTGGCAATAAAAATTGATTGATTGGTTGGTTGATTGATTGAAAGCCGCGTCAAGGTGACCAGCTTATTCACCGGCGCTGTGTCAATGAAGTTCGCAACAGTCAAGTTGTTTGGTCCGTTCCAGTGCCAGGTCAGAAACTGGAGGAGGGTCCAGCCGAGGATACAGCATGGTGCTACGGTGGAAATCGTTGGTGATGTGGTCGTAAGGTGGTGCAGGAGCAGAAGCAGGATAGGGTAGCTTGAGGATTTCGGTTTTCAGTCTTGAGTGAAAAGCTACAGGAGAGAGGGCAATGGACGAGTGCTCGTGTTGACAGGCGACAGAGGGTGCTGTGCGGACTGGGGGAGGTCCTTCGGAAGATACTGCGAAGGAGAGGCTCTCCTTGATTGAAAAGACGCTTCATAAATGTAGAATTACCGTCACGATTACGACGATAAGTTAAATATCATCAGAAATTCATGCCACGCATTTAAAGAGACTTTTAAAAGCGCTTGATAAGTTTAGTTTTACAGGAATCGAATCAATTCATGTTTCATATTAAATGTATAACAACATGTTCACATATGTATGAAAAGTTATGTTTATGCAGTATGTATGTAGGCTCATGTACAGTATATGTGTATCAAGACGCTTAATATAGCGCCATTCAGGCACCTCACAAAAGCTAAGCATTCGGCAATACTTATCACATACAAATAGGTGCATCTAGATAAAAATGTGCACACATATGTATACATTGCATATGTTCATATAAATTATATATATATATGTATATACATTCAGAGCGTATGTCGCATATTTATGTACGATATAAATATATGCGCGATAGTCTTGTGCTTAGCGTGTGGGGCTGTCAGTCGTACGGTCGGGGTTCGAATCCCAGACAGAGCAGATATTTGTCTCGAGATTTCTCCTGTACATACGCCCCTAGCGAGCTCAGCTTTAATGAGTACACTGATTGCATTTTATCAGCGGGAGGATCAGGCGGCGAGGGAGACGACTGGTCACCCGCCCTCATATGCCGAGATTAAAAAATTGAAGGCGCTAACACTTCACAGCAATATCTGCTCCAAGGCTTGCTTAAGGGACTGTTCTGCTTTTGTGTTTACGTACAGTATCTCTTGTGATCTTATGTGGTGTTGGTCACCGTAAACGTGAGAGCCGGCGTAGCATATACAACTACATCTAAACTACATCTAAACTACATCTAAACTACATCTATGTCAAGCAGTTGGAGATCTAGATGTAGTCCAATAGACTTTGGACATCGTTGAAGTGGTGCGTCTTCTGTTTACATTCGCATGGGTGCAAGACAGTTGGTCCGTCATCTGCGGACTTCTTCCAGTAGTAACTGCGGCCAAACCTCGACGCGCTACTTACATCAATATATGCATGCATGCTTATACACATACAAACATACATACATACATACACACATACGTACACACATCCATGCATACATACATACATACATACAAACATACATACATACATACACACATACACACACATCCACACGTACATACATACAAACATACATACATACATGGATACAAACATACATACACACATACACACACATCCACACATACATACATACAAACATACATACATACATGGATACAAACATACATACATACATACATACAGAGACAGTAAGATAGACATGGAGAAATTCCCAAAGAGGAACGCAGGTAATTAAACAAAGAATTTGCTAAATGAATACCGTCTTGTGAAAATTCTGTGAGTCACAACTTCTACGCTGGGCTATGATGAAATGATGGAATGCGATTACACGGTATTATTCTGTGAGAGACAGAGACGAACAACCTTTCACTTTGGCTGAGCACGTGACCAACACTACAGGACATAAAATTTAGAGCGAACCCAAGACCTTCAGGGCCAAATGAGGCAGTTACCCTTTTGTACGGCCGATCCTTGTTGCAGTATGTGAGCTGTGATTTTAAGCTTATAAAACACTGGGTACACGGGGTAAAAATCGTTTCTTGATGTACTACGCCGTGTGTCGCGAAATAAACGTCTCGGCTTCTCCTTTTCTTCAATCTATCGGGACCTCCTTTTTCGAGGCCAGCCTTTGCAGCCGATGTATTGCAGCTGCCATGGCTCTCACCTGTATCGGTAACGCGTCCAGTCACGTTACTTATGTGCGTATGTATGTATGTATGCATGCATGCATTTATGTATGTATGTATGCATGTATATATATGTATGTATGTATGTGTGTATGTAAGTATGTATGTATGTACGTATGTATGTTTGTTGGTATATGTATGTATGTAAGTATGTATGCGTGTATGTATGTATGTATGTATGTATGTACGATCATCAGCACGTTATAATATAGTCGACGTAGTTACTTCCTTCGTGCTACCTTTATATACAAATATTTATATATGCATAATTACTTCCATTATTACGTCTTACTTTACTTACTTCTTTACGTACAAAATTTAGGTCCATGGACATAGGTGAACTAATTTTCACCTAGTTTCCATTTTTTAATCTATCCCACGAAGTCCATGGAATTTCACGGTGATTCCTATTAAACAGCTGTCCATGGCTTATTAATTGTGTTCAGTTGCTATTACATAGCAGCTCACGGTCCATAGCGTGCATTGCTATTATACAGCAGTCCATGGCACAATGCTGTGCTTGCGAATGTTAGGCATAGGCCGGAGGCATGCAGCTTGTTGGTATTCAGTGGCGCCTCCACTCGGCAAGCGGAAGAATGAGCGTGAGAGAAGCAAGGGTTTTTTGTGTCTGTGCGCAGATCAGAAGAGATCGTGAGTGGAGTAGCGAGGGAGAAGTCTCCTCTACTTGACGAGTCTTCGGCGATATCCGACAACATTCGGCAATATTCGGCCATCGGGGTGTCATCTTCGATCAAGAAGAATACGCTGCTGTCTGCGGACCAGGTACTCAATATGGCGCCTGTATGACAGAGACTGTGAATAAATGAATTGTGAATGACTGTGAATTACTGTAATGATCATAAGTCTATATGCAGCGTATTGTAAATGAATGAGCTGTAAATGGCTACGAAATACTCTAATGATAAGTGACTATGTAAAAAGAATTGTGATTGAATCAATTGTGAATGACTGTAGAATATTGTAATGGTATTAAGTCTATCTCTAACATACTGTGAAAAAATGAATCGTATGGATTTCGACCGACTGTGAAATATAGGTTTAGTAATCGTAATTCGTCTATTTTGTATCTGAGTAATTTTTATGCAACGGAAAAATTATTTCTCGCTTCCGTTTGTTATTTGTAAGTATTTCTTCCCCTTCTTCTACTTATCTCTCTCTCCTCTCCAACCCCAAACACCCCCCATAGCTGACACGCTGTATCTCCGTCTGACTTTTGGATCTTGACCTGGAACCGAACCCTTTTGCCTATCGATTTTGTTTTGACTGAGCGCCTATGAATAAGCTGGTCCCCGCGGCGCGGCTTTCGTTGGGCGCTGTAGAAATCTCGGAATTACGATTACGACTACGATTACGATTTCCAGCAAGGTAAACTCTTCCATTAAGAATACAGTGACTGACCTGCAGTGGGTCGACCAAATTTGCTGCAAAGTTCTGGAGTGCAATCAGTTGATGCCTTATGCATCAGAATCCGGCTCTATATAAATTATTAAATAACGTTGAACGCTTTTTGTTCTTTCGCCGTCTGCTGATTTTTAAAATTTTTATTAATTATATAATTATTGGTAACTTGTTGCAAATTCGTAAATTGAGTTTTTCTTATAATTGTTTTATTTTTGAATTCTATTTATTTTATTCGATGTAGAAATGAACACTCTAGAGTTTAAATCTTCTCCAGAAAATAAAATAAAGTCACTATTATTATTAATTTGATTGTTAATAATATTATTATATACAATAATACAAAATACCAATACGACTGTATTTGATATTGCTCCCCTTCTGTAGTTCAAAACTGCACACAACCATACAACAGACCACCAGTAACTGCGATTGGAGGACTTGCTCAAGGTCCCTGCACAATATCCGTCTCAGAGAAGGAGGCTCGAACCCGTACTCTCCGCGTTACAAGCCGAGCGCTCTAATCAATCGGCTACAGAGCCCCATAGTTAGCTACAGTGCCCCAGAGTGTGTGACGGCTTTCATGGTAAGGTCCTGGAAAAGAAGATTGCGTTGCAAATCTGGATAGTCTCTGAAACAGCTAGGCAGCTGGTCTCCTGTGGACGGTCCGTTGCGCTGGTTATAGGGTCCGTCACAAAACCAGTCCTTCCAAGTCTTTACTTAATAATCCGTACTTACTTTATTACTGCTGTTGCATTTGCTATTTTCTTCCCAAAGAATCTAGTTATTAAGGAATGTACTGAATAAATGAATGAATGAATAAATGAATGAACAAATGAATGAATGAATGAATGAATGAACAAATGAATGAATGAATGAATGAATGAACAAATGAATGAATGAATATTAAGGGATTATCGTGCCAGGCATAAAAAATTTGAATCAGAGGCACGATCAATCGCTCAGAGGCAGACAGCCAGTTGCAAAGGAGGAAAGCTATTTGATAGATGAGTTAAGCAATGTAAGCTTCGTGAGGGACGATGCCTTAAGCCTAGGGGCGATAGGGTCTATTTTCAGCGGGGTTTCAATACATGTGAGTGCCTCCCACAGAGCGTCTCGAATTGCGGATAATATATGAGACTACAGTTCCAGACGCCATGCAGTGTGTAATATCATCTTAAGCGTCACTTTTTTGCTTTAAGAAAGCCGCAGCTAGCTATCTCTTTGGTTTCCTCTTCCTTCTTGACACCTCTTATTTCCTTCCCCTTATCTATCTCACCGCTCCAATTCTAAACGCCATCCACCGTAGTCGTCTGACTGTCTGCCTGCATGACCTTTGGACCTTCACCTTGAACCGAATGTGACCCTTCCTGTTTATCGATTTTGCTTTGAATGGGTTTCTATGAGCAAATTGCATTGTGTAAATTACATAGTGTGTGAATTACATGGTGTCAAATTACATAGTATGTAAATTACATGGAGTTCAAATTACATAATGCGTATCTTACATAGTATGTAACTTACATAGTGTGTAAATTAAATAGTATGTAAATTACATAAGTAAGCTAGTCCATTCATGTAGCCAACCGTCGCGCAGCGACGTTGGTGCATGACATGACATGACATGTAAATTACATAGTGTGTACATTACATAGTGTGTAACTGTAGCCACAAGCACTGAGTCTAACACTTAAGAAACCACTGGAGAATTGGCTGCACCCCTTACACACAACTCGACAATGAAACGTCGTACCTTTTCTGTGATTGGGCCACCTATGCGTGGTAAAGTGTCCCTCTGGACCTGGTCGTCTTAGGTAGGTACCTGGCGACTTACAAGGAAGGTAATGGAGCGGTTACCTATCAAGAGGCACCATACACAATTGAACAGCCTATTATTCAGAGACGCTTCGACCACCTTTTTTCCACACAAGAAAGCTGTTCTCTTTCAACGAAGCTGGATTGGTAAAAAACTTCTGATTAGAATTCTTGAAGAGGTGCTATAAAATGATATTAATAATATAAATGAATGAACAAACGAACAAGTGAACTAATGTACGAATGAATGAACGAATGAACGAATTGAACGAATTGAACAATCCCTTATGGGCCAGATTCAAAGTCCGCTCGATAACTATGAGCTCAAGACTCCGTTTGGAGAAGTACCACCAAAAGAAAAAGGCAACAGATCACACAAATTAAGCCAAACATCACACATTTACACCGAATGCAGCACATTCTGCAAACTGTTATTGAAATCAGAATTTATTGCCGTCGGCTACGACAAACATTTGCATCGTCTACGGAGCAGACGCCAGATAAGAAGGGTGCATTCCGACCCATCGACCCCCCCCCGAGGACAATTTAACCCCTCTTAACCTCAACCAAATAAATAGGATTGGCTGACGCAAAAAAGAAAATGGTAATCCCCTGGAAGTTTTTAAGTCCCCCCAATCTAATTTGTAATGCACAGAGATTGCCTTCAGTCTGCAGATGGACTGTTTCCAGCATCTTCACAGGTAACGTTTATGTTCTGCCCACATGACTGTACTATATATACGACAAATGTTCCAGTTACATGCCTATCGAGATACATAAAGATTTTATAGCGCCTTTACTTAGCCTATCGGGGCGTTATGTAGATATCCGAGATAAATTGGTAATTTTGTATATACGTAGGTAAGCATGCATGTATATATGTATGTTTGTATGTATATATATATATGTATGTATATATGTATGTTTGTATGTATATATATGTATGTATGCATATATGTATGTGTATGTATGTATGTGCGTATGTATGTGTGTATGTATATATCAAGACACTGAATATAGCGCCTTTAAGTTGCTATTGAAGACGTCATTTCAACACTTTTTTTGACTGGCTGGATTGGAGGAGCTTCTAAGTAGAAATCTTATAAAGGAGCTACAAAACGACATGAATGATATGAACGAACGAACGAATGAATGAAATAACAAATTAACGAACAAGACATGTACCACATTATTTTATCGTTTATCGTTGACAAGTAAGTATGTCTGACGGTTTACAGGTAAACCTATCAACAGGTAAACCTATCAATGCGCACAACGTAGGGGCTACACGAATACGTGTTGGGGTACGTAGTCACTTCTCGTCAGCAAAACTTCCGAGCTACAGAAATGGAATCCGGCAACCTTTCCGTCATCCACGTTCCATCTCCGAACTGTTCCTACATCGACGGAACGAACTGTACGTCTGGCTTTTCCCCGCCGGTGGGGCATCAGGTGTTCATGAATCTTGTTCTCGTTCTTTACGGGCTCATCTGCCTCGCGGGGACTGTCGGGAACGGTCTCGTGATCATCGTCATATTGCGCTTCGCCAAGATGCGCTCCGTGACGAACACGTACATCTTCAACCTGGCTCTGTCCGACTTGTTCTTCCTGCTCGGACTTCCGTTTCTCATCGTGACCGTCTGCCAGGAGATGTGGATCTTCGGCAACGCCATGTGCAAGATCTTCTACGTCCTCACCTCCCTCAACCAGTTCACCGGGGTCTTCACCCTGACCGTCATGAGCGCCGACAGATACCTCGCCGTCTGTCACGCCATCGCCTCGATGCCCTATCGGACCCCCGTCGTGGCGCGTATAGTCTGCCTGACCGTCTGGGCCGGGTCTTTCCTCGTCATGCTACCCATCTTTCTCTACGCCAAGACGGTCGAGGACGAGGGCGGAGTGACCTGCACCATCGAATGGCCCAAGGGACAAGCGATTCGCGAGGACCAGGCGTTCATCTGGTATGCCTTCTGTCTGTCCTTCGCTGTACCCGTCAGTCTTATCTCCATCTTCTACTTCCTCGTCGTTCTGCGTCTCAAGTCGACCGGTCCCAACAAAAACACGCGAGGTAAGAACGACCGACCATCAGACTGACCTACAGGCTGGCCAGCAGGCCAGCCGACCCCCGGCCGATCGAACGACAGACCGACCGACAGACCGACATATCGACCGACAGACCGACAGACAGACCGACAGATCGATCGACCGACAGACCGACAGATCGATGGACCGACAGACCGACAGATCGATCGACCGACAGACCGACAGATCGATCGACCGACAGACCGACAGACAGACCGACAGATCGACAGACCGACAGATCGACCGACAGACCGACCTACCGACAGACAGACCGACATACCGACCGACATACCGACCGACAGACCGACATACCGACCGACTATACCATATTAACCTTAGCTTGACCTCTGATTTCTCTGAGTTAACGCATTTTTACTTGGCTCCCCATAGGATTATTTTTTGACTACGATTTCAGTTGAAGGTGACCATCGATTGTTGTTTTGTCCATTATGATAACGGCCCTATAGAAGTCGTTAGATTAGATTAGTTTAGATTATGCCGACCGGTAGGTGCGCTGCAGCCTACGGGTAAGCCGCGGCAATACATGTCAACGGCCCTGGCAGCAGTAAGATGTCTCTAAACATTGGAATTTAACACAAACCTTAAATTAACGCCTGCTAAGACCGGACGCCGGCGTGGATAGGCCGTTCACCTCCGCTTGCTTCAAAAGTTGCGTGCGTCAATTTAGACATCTTTCTAAAGTAGATGAGGCTTACTGTAAGATTCTTAGTCGTACTGAAAACTCCCCTTAGAACTTCGACAGTTTTCTGATCCATCATACTAAATCACCTATGCTCCACCGCTTGCAATTTCTGCATTGGCTTTTCACTCAAAACTGAAAACAGTCCTATCACAGATCCTATCCCGACTCCCCTTCTTCCTCTTATCGCTCTTTCCACTCCAATCCCAAACGTCACCCACCGTAGCTGTCTCTCTGCCTGACTCTTGGATGTTGACCTGGAACCGAACACTTTTGCCTATCGATTTTGTTTTGACTAAGCGCCTGTAAATAAGCTGGTCCCCGTGACGTGGCTTTCATTGGACCCTGCAGAAATCTCGGGGATTACGATTACGATTCACAGTGTAGAATCCCGCCACTGCCGTGTTCGGGTGGTGCCAGTCCCAAGCCTGGACAAAGGAGGGCGTCGCTATTCATCTTCGTTACGATACAGCATCGTTAAACAAAACCTACTGACTCTCACACTGACTGTATTTATAAAGATTAGTTTAGATTTAGATACCTCTTGTTGGAAAAGGTATGGTAGGGTCGACGTCAACGGCCCTGGTAGCTACAATATTTAGCCCTTAAACAATGGTTGCCACGACTTCCTTCACTGTAGGGTAAGAGTTCAAGAGGTTCTTTGTAAGGCGCTTTACAAATATCGACAATGTTTTTCATCAGAATATGCAATGGATTCGCTTTGACCCAAACAACGTTCATCATCTTTCTGTTGCTCTTCTAGTTTATCAACGTCAAGCTTGTTTCCAATTTTAAGTTTCCGTTGTCCATTTCCGTTGTCTGTTGCTATTGACTGTTTTCGTTATCCCATTATGTTGCCTGTTTCCATTTTTCCTGTTTCGTTGTCTGCCTCGTTGTTACAAGTGCAATTTGTTCTTATGTTCTTGGCACCGAAAATATATTAAAGTTATGTTGGCGCGATTGCCGATAGACAAATCGCACTGGATGACGTAAGAATCTCTGCGCAACGTTGTGGGTATGACTCCTCGAACATAAACAAAAACCGCGCATTATTCCAGCGCCCAAAAAGCCAAGTCGTGGAAACTAGCTTATTCACAAGTGCCTAATCATAAACAAAAGCGATGAGGTAGGTATGGTCTGATTCGGTTCCGGGTAAAAATCCAGAGGTGAAGCAGGTAGACAGGCGGACGGCTAAGGTGGATGGAGATCAGTTAGCTAGTTATCTTGACATTTGAGATAGTGGCTTTTAAGTACCTCACAAATCGCTGCCTACGCCAGCCGAAGTGTTGTTAAATATCATGTTCAATAACAGAATGTACGTCAGCAAGCGGAACAATACACCGATAACTAGAAGAGTCACCGCTGGCGAGCTCACGCATGCATATACAGCCCAACCAACGAATTCCTATCCAGAGATGAAAAATGACAAGATGTTCAGAGTTCCTAGGCCAAGTTGAGTCAATGGTGTAGAGAGAAGACAGACGGTAGGGTGTATAGTACAAGATTACACCACCACCCAGGTGGTGTTTGGAATTGGAGCGACAAGAAAGATAGAAGAAAAAGACGCAGGATAGGATTTTAAAGCAATGTATCATGACCAGGGAGAACACTGCGTTGACTTCCGACTTTGAAATAACCGTAGCTTTATGGGAGCCTTGTGAGATCAACTGTAAATTAAACTCTTAAAGGCAAGAATTTTAAACGAATTTCTTCAAATATTATCTTTCCTTGAATTTAGATATAAATCTAAAGAAAAAAGACATCTAAAATATGATTGTGTCTGCCACCATTCGTTTCCTTTAACTCATACGATTTTGACCTCTTTACCTACTATTACCTGAACCTCACCCAAACCCTTACCTTCGTGCCAACCCTAACCGCTAACCACAAACAAATCCCTCATCGCAAACCTTACTTCACTCGGTGCCACTGTCTCTTTTATCCCGGGTTGTCACGTGTCGCCGTCATATGATACCCGAGGGAGTCCAAGCCAGAGGTAATTAAGGCTGTGTCAGAAGTTCGTAAATCTTATCCTGCTGGGTGCCAGAGTTTCTTTTCTCCCGGGTCGATCACGTGTCACGATTATATGACACCTGTAGGAGTCGAAGCGAAAGTTAATTAAGTCTGAACCGGAAGTGAGAAAGGCGCTGGTATAAGGCGACTTGACAGTGGTTGTCGTTCAACGGTTCGCACTTCTGATCAGACTCAGCTGATTACTTGCAACTGCGCTATATGAATTATTGAGTCCATAGAACATCTTCTTCTTCTTCTTTCTCCTCCTCCTCCCCCTCCTCCTTCTTCTTTCTTCTTCTTCTTCTCCTTTTTCTCCTCCTCCTCTTCCTCCTTCTTCTTTCTTCTTCTCCTCCTCCTCTTCCTTCTTCTTCTTCTTTCTTCTTCTTCCTCCTCTTCTTCTTTCTTCTTCTACCTCCTCATATTCTTCTTCTTCTACCTCCTCATATTCTTCTTCTTCCTCCTCCTCCTACTTCTCCCCTCCTCCTGCTTCTTCTTGTTCTTCTTATTCTTGTTCTTCTTCTTCATCCTCCTCCTCCTTCGCGTCCTCTCTCTCCTATTCCTCCTCCATTTTTTCTCCTCCTCTTATTTCTTCTCCTCCTCTTCTTCTTACTTCTGTTTCTGTCTCCTGGATTTAATCGCCTTCACGTCCTAACTCCTTTTTCCTTTAGCAAAACAGCGTCGTCTGAAACCGGCCCGAAGTTTGGACGTGATCACGGCTTGTTATTCGAGCTTAAATTGGACAAACAGCGGAATATAAGACATTTTTGCGATCGTGTTGACGCCTTCTCACCATCTCATCTCCTTGTTCCTGATTTTAATTTTCGTTCTTCTCGTTCTCTATTTTTATTTGAAAATCTTCCTTCACGCTGTGTTTTCAATTGTCTTATTTCAAAATATATCCATTTTATATTATCTAAGAGTATTCTTTTACTCGTGAATTTTTCGATTTAAAGTCTTTAGTGTAAAATGCCAAAAATTACAGATAGTGGGCAGCAGTGAGACATTTCAGAGGACACAGTCTGAAACTTTATCGCAAGAGGGTACAGTTGGACATTAGAAAATTCTTCTTCAGCCAGAGGATTATGCGCACTGGAACTGGGTAGCAGAAGAAGAAATATCCGCACCAAGCTTGAACAGTTTAAAAAATAAACTTCACGTCTGGATGGAGATATAGGCACTAAAAGCCAATGTAGCTTACTTAGCCTATTAACTGTAACTGTAGAAATTCTTTGGTCATCTGAAACGCTTCCAAGGGTAAAGAGACAGCTCAATACTTATCGGTTTGGTTCAACTTTTATAGTTTTCCTTTTAATAACAGCACCAGGAAACGTTGTGCAACTTCTACTGACTGCATTATGCTTCTTCTTTCTGTTACTGGTGAAGCAGTAAGCAGCCTAAAATTCAAGTACTCTTAAGGGGTAGATCCGTGAGTTTAAAGTGATAAAGAGCTAGGGGTCTGAGTGTTGACGACAATATAAACAAGCACATTGTCATTCCTTCAAGTTTACGGGCGTGTGCACACGGTAACAAAATTTCCGGTTATTCTGCGCATATTTTGCTGGTGTAAAAAGAATATTTTTACAGTGTACATAAGCCCCGTGAAACCTTCTGTTTAATTATGTATAGATCGTTTCAATTCTCCTTAACCGACCCCTGCATTTTCTGCTAATCCCTTTTCCCAATTGCGCTTAAAAAGAAACTCTTGAATCCGTTTTTTCTCTGTTGGCCTAATCTTTCCATTTTCCCATACTTATCTCTCCACTTTCCCCCAATCCCTATTTCCTGGAAAAAACTAGCTAGAAAAAACTGCCCATGTCTCGTATTCCGTTGTTCTCTTTTCGCTCATCCTTTTACCATTTTGCCTCTAATCTGTCTGACGTCTCTTCCATTCTGCGGCCTACATGCATTCAGCAGCTTTCAGCGCCGAGCTTCGCATTTATTCAGGGCACATCTGCGTTCTCATATTCTCCAGCAGAAGTACATTCATACAACGCGATATTTTCCAGCTCTCCACCCATCCCACTTTCCATCTGCTTTCCGCTTCGTCTTTCCCTCCAATCTCACTCGAATTTCCTCCTACTTGGAAGGGCGTCCAGCAAATCGGACGTGTTACTAGTTTGAGAGGAAACGCTAAACGTCATCGGGTGAAGTACGTTAGAGCGTCACAACCAAAGAGACGCACAAACTGGTAAAAAGTAATTGTTCATACACCTTCACAGAAAATCCGCAGAAACGTGTTTCTGAGTTCAAAAGAATCCATTTGGGTGAGGTTACTAGTTTCTAAGGAAAGGTAAACGACATCGGGTCAAGTAGAACATTAGAACACGACCATAGCAGTCCAACGACAGAACTCATTTTAACCTCCCAGCTGACATTGGTTTTCATTTAACGATGGAACGTTGAATGAGCTCCAATTGTTGCAGTAATCCACGGCCGGCACCAATCCCTGCAAGTACTAATCCGACTCGATTAATCTTAACTTCACTGCGCCTCAAGAAAACCAAGAGGCCGCCCACAACCAACATAGTACCGTGCACGGGGACCTTAAATGGCGTGGCGCCCATTCAAACGGGCAGCGGTGGTGAAGGATCTCACCCGATAAATTCACTGCAAAATGAGCAGGGTCGAGGCCATATGGTCGCTATATAAAACCGATACATTTACATTTATTGTAATTTTAATTGTAATTTAAGAGTTATAAATCATTGTTTCCCCGTTGCAAAGGACTTGCTTGGTATTCGACTTTATTGTGGAATTAATTGGATAGGAAAGTGGAGAGGATAGACAAATACTCAACAAGAAATACAAGACTAGACACAGAGTATAATTTTTGAGATGAAGAGAAGTAAGGAAATCCCTCTCACTGGTTAGACTATCTCTCATTTCCTGAAGATACAGTTTCGCCAAATACTTCGCTTTCTACCTACTTGTTCCTCCTCTCTACTGCCAAAAACAAATAGAATCGTGACTAGACGATACCTTCGACAGGTTTTTGATAGACTGTTACAACTGTCTGTCGACATCTGCTTATATATATTATATATATATATACATAAAGCATATGTATGTATAAAATTGCTCTATGAAGGCTGCATAATTATGTCGATATATCTGCACCACGCATTTGGAAATTCATAAAAGACGCTATAAAATTATCCAGATACATCGTGGTATGTTGCTACATGAATACATACATACATATGCACATACATACATACACACATGCATACATATATACATACATACATACACGCATACATACATACGCAAAACATGCATACATACACACAGATATTACTTTGCATACATACACGCATATATTACTTTGCACACATACACTCACACATACATACATACATACATACTGACTGACTGACTGACTGACTGACTGACCGACCTACTGGCTGGCCGACTGATCGACACACATACTCACTGACGTACATACATAGTGAGAGACATACATACGCTAACGTTGTTGAATGCATTTAGACTTTTCTCAGGACGTTTACCTCTCCTAACGGTCTCAATCCAAAGATTCAACATCTCTCTTCGTGTCCATGAATTTATTTCATGAATCCAGACAAGTGGCGCCTCTAGCGGCTGACTGTAAAACAACGAGAAAAAATCCGTAGGCCAGCTAAGCGTGATCTTGCATTGCATAACCTACGTTTTGTGTTCTTTCTCTTTTTGTAAATGTTTCTTTTCCATAGAGCATCCAGGTGTGTTAGCTCATTATGCAATGCTGCTTAGCTCATGAATTCTTGCGCTAAATAAATATTCAGTCATCCTCCACGAGTCACTTGTGTCCAGCTGTCCACAGGGGGACTTCGGAGGAACAAGAGACGCTGAACTACACATGTTTATGCGGTTACCACTGTAATCTATGATCTAAGCCTAATATGATAACAGCTGCAACGAGTATCAAAGTCTTACGCGATGTCTATTGTAATGTAATGACATTTGTAATGTCTAACAAACAATTACCACAAAATGACAGTTGTAATATGTGTAAGTTAGTATCCTAATGTTATTTAGCGCATTTTAAGAACTTTTGAAAGGTACCATCTATTGTGTAATCTATAGCTAATGCAATTACAGTTGTAACGTATGTGAGTGATTGAGTGATTGAGTAAGTGAGTGAGTAAGAGAGTGAGTGAGTAAGTGAGTGAGTAAGTAAGTGAGTCAAGTTGCAACGTGTAAATTGAGTCTAATACGATGATCATTGCAGTGCATTAGCACAACACTTATTACTCTTTTTAATGCGATAGCCTTTGACCTGATCACCATCTGTTATTTCTACAGCGCAATAATAAAGCAGCAGAGGCTAATCAATTGTGCTTTGGGATTTCCCTATGGTCCCTTAGTCTCAGAAAGGATTTGAACTAATACGCTTCGTCTTATAAGACGGATACTCGATCACTCTGCCATCGTGTCACATAACAGTTTTAATAACTAGGCTAATCGCACATAATTGCCTTCTAAACTTGTCGCCTATGCGCCTGCTTGGCAAGCTTGCCATTCATTACTCGTTCCAATCCCCCGATCGCCTGTGGCTGGCACTGCAACGGACAACAGTCGTTCTTGGGGATCCTCCTTCTCAGCTATTGGTTCCAGATTACAATTCCCTGGACTAAATGATTGTTTTCTTCTTGTGTCTTTCCATAGAAATCCTGCGATAGACAAGATAATTAAACCAGACCACGAGTATAATGATCGAATCCAGTTTAGCAGATGTAGTGAGTGATCGTTGAGCGGAATTTACCATCCAAATGTCCAGACGTTTCAGCCTACGATTCCTCGCTCAGTCGATGAAAATATATGGCGTGTTAACAGATGCATGACTTACTTATTTACTCTGTTCTGTTCAAATCTGTTACCTTCATTGAAATAAGTGACGTCAAACCGCATCCTGTGACATCGTATCACGTCATATTACGTCACACAGTCTTTAGAATCTTTTTCTGGCGTCACTATATTTAATGCATAAAAGTAGTTCGATGCTCGAATGCAAGTAAATCGATAAATAACAATAGCATAACACCGCCCCAGGGACTGAGCTGAGAGCGTTTCTAGTCATATATCATTAAGCGGCGCTATATAAATGCTCTGAATTGATGAATGAACGAGTATAGCATGATAACATGACATAATATCACATCCTTCCGTTGCATTAAAAGTTTCATCTAGCGTATGAACTGTGTTTCTGTCCAAACAGGTAAGAAGAAATCTCAGCGGAAGGTCACCATCTTGGTTCTGTCAGTGATCACCGTCTATGTTGTCTGCTGGCTGCCATATTGGGTCTTTCAGACGACCGTTCTCTTCCTGGGCGACGTAGGCCTACCGTACTGGGCGAGGCTCGTTTTCCAGATCATCACCGTACTCAGCTACGCCAACAGTGCGCTGAACCCAGTCCTCTACGCTTTCCTTAGCGACAACTTCCGGCAGACCTTCATCAAGGCCTTCCAGTGTGCCAGCGCGCTTGAGGTTAACAGAGTACTGTTCTCGGAGCATACATCGATCTACGGGTCACGGAGTCGAAGGCTGGGGTCCCAGTCCTGGTCGAAGGCCAAGAGCTTCTTCAGTTCGTCCCGGAGGAAGACGGAGAGGACTACGTCGACGACCAGCAACGTGGGTCAACCGCCGAAGAAGAAAGTCAACGCGGTAGAGTTGGAAGAACTGGTCGAGAAGAGAGATAGCGTTTGATGAATTATCTTGCTTAATTTCAAAGGAACGTGCCTCCTTTGAATTCGGTGAAACGTCCTGGGGTGGATTTCACTCGATGGGAAGTCGTTGATGAATGGTGATTAACAAAAGATTGAGTTTGAAGAACTGGTCGAGAGAAAAGATGGCGTTTGATGATTTATTTCAAACGTGTAAGTAGTCTTGCTTCAAGTAGTGTATTCTGAATTTTTTTGATCGTCCTGGAGTTGACTCGACACGAAGGAAAGGTCTTCAGTTTCAAATGAATGTCGTTTGTTATCGCAGGATTGTCCATGACTTTGAAGAATCGTTCACGCTTATTAAGACTTTGTCTAGACTAACTTATCCTTGTTAATAATTTCAGGTCTCGGTCCTGACAGTTTTGTGACATTATTCGTAACCGCACATTAAGAGATTATGCCTTATGCCATGTCTCAAATGATGACCATAACTCATCACTGGAATTTGCGGTTCATACAAAGGGCATTTTCGAATGACAATTAAAAATGGCCCGTTAGCGAAAGACTATCCGTAGCTCCGACAAAGCTTGTCCGAGAACAATGTCTTCAATGTCGTTCTGTCACAGATCATTGTGTTAGCTAGCTAGGGATAGAACTACTTTTGTGAAACTATTGTCTCCGTGTTCAGGAAGGACGTAGTCAGGCCTACAACGCGGACTTGCGAGCGGATTTTCTTTGGGGGCGGTAGACATATCCAGTTTACGATTAATTATGAGTGAGAAATATTGTTCAGATTATGACTGTACCGGCTGTGTATGACAATGCAGAATATCTAGAAAATCAGTATCAGATTTATGATCTAAAAATCATTGTACTTCCTGCATGTGAATAGAGTATGCACATACAGGATTGTATGCATGTGTCTATGTATGAATGTATGTATGTATGTGTATGTATGTATATATGTGTATGTACATGTGTATACCTATGTATGTGTACGTATTTATGTATAATTATAGTATGTATGTATGCGCATATCTATGTATGAATGTATGTATGTGTATGTATGTACGTATGTATGCTATGTATATTTATATGTGCATACATATGTATGTGTGCGTATTTATGTATAATTAATGTATGTATGTATGTATTTATGTATGTATGTATATATGAATACATGTATGGTGAATGTATGTACAATTAATGTGTGTATATATGTATATATATATATATCTATATATGTATGAATGTATGTATGTATAATTAGTGTATGTATGTATATATGAATGTATAGATATTTATGAATGTATGTATGCATATATATGTATGCATGTATGTACGTTTCATATTCTGAACTGGCGTGTCCAATTGATTTTAAGGAGACTATCAGAGGAGTGGTTCGATCGTTTTGCGCCTTGTGCGTTAAGATAGAGGCGCTATCTTTACAATGAATTGGATTGCATGGTAACATGTATTGGTATATGGGTATCTGAGCATTTATTTAGCGCCTTTACCTGACTTCTCATACAATACACAATTGCGCATGAAAGTATACCTGTGCATAGGTAGTTTGCATGTTGTTATTTTCAAGTTATATAATACATATATTTGTTAATAATAAATGCAATAGTTTCATTTGTAGATAATTTAAGCTCAGATTTCGCCGTGTTTAATCTAGCATGCTAATGCATTGTTATATCGGCCAAGACGCCAAGATGTGCCGGAACTTCTTTCCCCCGAAGGGTCGTTGTGAGGATTGATTGATTTCCTAGAGTGGAACTGTGGACTTGTTTTATGCAGAGATAAATCCTCTGCCACATGTAACTGTTTAGTTGACGTCACATCCGGTCTGATTTCGAAGCAGTGCATTCTATATTTAGCTAAATTAGAAAACATGTTTTTATGGAATAATTCGGCTAATTTAAACAAAAGTCTCGCTCTCTTATCACTACGTCTAAGAGTCTAATTTAAGATCAACTGTTTCATATTGGATAATCGGAAATTCAGCCCCGAAATCAACTCGCAAGTTAAGTGGAAACTAATACATCAACAAGGCGAGTTTGCCTTCGTAGCTGCTAATTACGCGTGCAAAACTCCTAATTTGGCCTACTTGACTGCTAAGTAGGAATGCATCATTACTAATTGCATCTGAGTAATTGCTAATTAGACTGCCGCATTTACTAGCTATTTATAATTCTTAATTAGGTCAGTGCAATATTAATTAGTTTACTGTCTGCGCGTTGTAGTAATTGTAATCACATTGCATCTCAGTTTAAATTAGATCACATATTACATTTTAAAGTTACATTACATTTAAACAGTTTACACGTTCACATCACAATACATTACATTACAATGCAGTTTACAAGCATCACAGTTTACAGTAAATTATCGTTTACAGTTAGGAGTTTACGGCATACGGTTTGCTGGTTATAGTCAAGAGTTTACATCGCATCAGATGACTTGACATTACAATATATCACATCGTATTACAGTAATTTACCTGCGTTAAATTGTATTACCCGCTGGAAGTGAATTACTCTTAGCGTTAGTGATGCAGGTTTTACGCGACTCGAGGTGTAAGTAATGGCCACGTCCGCGCCGCGTCGTTCCAGTCGTCCATTTATCGTATGGTCGGGCGAACCTCCCTCTCCCCTTGACAGATAAGACCCGGATGTTATTCAGCGTGACGTGAAACCGGAAGTGGAGACTTAATTGCGGATAAGTTCTTCCGGTGAGCGCCAGAGACTCACAGGATTTCCGGGGATTGGAGCGATTTGTCGGAATTTCCTCTCAAGTGACGTCCAGGATTTGGAAGCAAATGGGGAAGGGGAATCCGGCCGATGGCGCTAGTCACGCCACGATGGCTCAGTGGACTAATTCGTTGGATTTTTCTACTAGACGTCTGGGGTTCGAATCCCGTTGCGATTTAGAAAGAAAAGAAAATTCCTTGTCAAGCAGAGTATCATTCACAAAAATCCAGGTGCTGTACTGGTTCTATCGGGTTGCATTACAGATCATCCCGGCTCTCAGCGGGAATTGGACAAAATATGTGCGTTTGTCAAGGCATATTTCTACACGTTTACACTAGTTTTCACATGTTTGATAAATTCTTATTTCTACGATCAAATTTCGTTTAGACTCATGAGATTTTGCAACGATAAGTTTGATTAAAAAAATCTCTAGCTCTCGTATTTATTCTGAAACCTGGATGTAGCCTATCTTTGGTTAATAACAACCAAGACTTTTTCTTCGTATATGACCTACTGAGATTTGTTATTGGGGGCAGATCTCTACAAAAATTTCGGCATTTCAGAGGTTCTTCGAAGACGCAATAAACATTCATTCATTCATTTGTTCAGAGAATTCGTGTACTGGATTTATGTAGCGCCCCTTCAAGTTGTATACTCAGAAGCGCTCAAACATGCTCATACACACTTTTCGACCGGATATAGACCCAGTTTTACCACCATTAGACACTGGGCTGCAAAGCAGTCCTCAGCGGACATGAGTTGTCTGTTTACAAGGCACTCTAAGAACGACATGGTAAATACAAATGAATAATGTCTGAATAATACTTAATACATTAAATAATAATTAATTACTGTCGAATATCTTCTGAACGAACTGTTGCATAGATTTGCCTATCAATCAATATACCAATCGACTGCAATTGACATTCATTCTTGCATTTTAAAAGGAAACTTGGAAACTGAGGAAGAAAAAATTAAATAAATTACTGAAATCTCGTAATATAATATGCACCTGAGAGTACATATCCAGAATCTCCTCAATATTCGGGCAACTTTATGTAAACTTTAAAAATTGTTTTCGTCTACACAAATCGGTTTTATAACAGCACAGTTGGGCCTAAGCACATTTAGACACCCTGGCAATAATTTAATTGTTCATTTATTACAGTTATTACCCTCGTAAAGTAATTAACTCTAAATCTAAGGCGTAATAATCCACAAACAGTCATTCACCCAAGTACTAACCCTACTCGGTAGGGCTTAACTTCACCAAACCTGCCAGTATTGTATCATAAAACCCAAGCGGCGGTAGGTGGCGATGGATGAAAGATGGGGAGGGTTTGTAGGTGAGTTGCTATTATTGCCAATGTTGATAAGTGTTAAGAGGCAAGGTCGAGTATTCGGCAATATACAGGGCAGTCGGTGCAACTTGCCACGCGATCAGCCTAGGCAATTACACGTGTATATGCAAGACGCGGCCGAGTAGAGAGCGGTATGGGTCAGAGAAGGTCATAGCAGCGCGCATTAATCTCGGTATCTGGTACGATGACATCTGCTATGCATCACCCGAAGAACATGGAGCTTGGGTTCGACACCTGATGAAAGCTAATTCGAAGATAATGGTGCACATATGATGATATGAGTCCCCCCACTGGAAGCTAAATACTGTCTTTCTCGCTGTCACTGTTTACTGTTTGCCTCCTTCTATTTTTGTGTAACTGTTTGCGTATATGTCTGCGTGACTGGTTCTTTGTGTACGTGTGGGTGTCTGCTCATCTGCGCAAGGTCAAGTTACGATGTTGCTACGACAAAGCAAGCAACAGGCCTTTTAGGGATGCAATGTTTTATATATCCATATGCTTGTGCAACTACATGTACAATACTTACTACAAATACATATATAGAGAGCATTGCTGCTAAGAGGGCCACTGCCGTGTTGGGGTGGCGCCAGTCCAATGCCTGGATAAAGAAAAAGAACGAGCTACTAATCATATAGGTAATCGTAATCGTAATTCCGAGATTTCACAGCGCCAGACGAAAGCCACGTCACGGGGACCAGCTTATTCACAGGCGCTCAGTCAAAAAAATCGATAGGCAAAAGGGTTCGGTTCCAGGTCAAGATCCAAAAGTCAAACCGAGAGACAGCGTGGCAGCTATGGGGGTGTTTGGGGTTGGAGAGGAAAGAGAGATACGAGGAAGAAGTGGACACTACTACTAAGAATAGTCTTTTATAATAGTCCGCCCCTGCCTTTAGTCGGGTGGTGCCAGTCTGACGCCTGGATGAAGGAGAAGGACGACTTTAATCAGCTTCGTTATAGCACAGCGTCGTTAAACAGAAACTAGGAGTGCCATAAAGATAAATTGACGGGCAGAGTGCATGAGACACAACTGTGACCAGCAACCGTACGTCTGTCTACTATTAATGGCCACAATACCCTCAGTTGGTCGAGCGGATAGAGTCCACTTTTCATCTCTGCCACGTGGATTCGAGTCTCGGGATCCCACCTGAAAAAGACGCAGACAGCACCGTTGAACTGTGAAAAACTCTTGGTAGGGTAAATATTCCACACGCCAGCCTTTCATCCTTGCAACCAGAGCACGAATCCCGGATACTTCACTAGTAATATGTCTGGGATTGGATGCGCAGCACGGTGCGCTTCCCAGTGTCGGAGATGTTTCAAACAAGGAGGCTCCGGATGTTTGGACACATCGTGCTCAGCCAAGGTGACCAGGACGATGCCAGGGCCTTGCGAGCGATGATTTCCGGCCCTCCAGAGAGGTTTGAAGAGACCTCTTGGACCCTCTCGCCACACATGGACAAGAACAGTGGAAGTTGCGTCCAATAAACTTCGGGCTACATAGGGCCTGGAGACGATTACAGAATAGAGACTGCTGGCTATTCTATTTACTATTTCTATTTATAATTTACTATTTATTTCTATTTACTTCATAACTCTTAGTATTTGGGCTGACTTTTGACCGCTTAAAGCACCCTAGAAGTAGCCTGCTAATTACGATGCTATATAAATTGTCGTCATTACAATTACAATTACACGTTATGGAAACGGCAAAGCTGCAGAGGGAAGCATGCCACAAATGACGATGATGATGACGACGACGACGATGATGATGATGATGAATATGTGGCCAAAACTCTCGTGGCAGGATTCTTTGATATCAGGCATGATACTTCGAATTCGTCATCTTTGCGAACATCAATCGGCCACCGACGAACTCACTGCTTCCGTTGCATTAAGAATGCGAACTTAACTACACCTTATAGTTCTTATAGCTATTAGATCGTAGCTCGTTGCTTACAGAGCTATTAGCACAGAGCTATGAGCTGTAACTCTTAGCTCAAATCCCTTGATGATAGCTCCTAACATAATTCTTAAAACATCAACTGTCTATTTTCTAACTTACGAGCGTTTGTCTTCCATCACTAAAAGACATCTTACTTACTTATTTAAAGTCTACATAGGTCGAATTGTCTCATGTACAAAGTCGACCGAAGAACAGACTATTTGTTTAACGTCTTTTGAAAATATCTCAGCGGCTTTGCGTTGACAGTCCGCATTCATCATTTCACAATTTACATACAGACGAGCTTCCCATGCACACGAGCTGCTGCTCAAGCAGAAACTGGTTTCAGATGTTTATCTTCTGAATGTTCAGCTCTTCCTCATTCGACATGAAGAAGGCTGGCTTTCGAAATCCGAACACATCTGAAACGCATTACGCGTAACGCATCAACGAACGGGAAAAATACACGTTACCCTGTATGTTTCAGCTAAGAAACACATATACCGACTCGTTTGTGCATTATCTAGCGTCGCCTAAAATTAGCCCTGAAACTGCTGCACAACATACAAATGACAAGTTAACGGTTAGACTAATTGTATTCGTTGCTGAGAAGTTAACGGTTAGGTTAATTGTAATTGTTACTGAAAAGTTAACGATTATCTAATCTAATATGATGACTTCTATAGTGCTGTTATCACAATGGCCAAGGCATCAAACGATTGTCGCTTCAACTGAAACTGTAATCAAACTCATAATCCATTGGATAAGCCACGTCGAGTTTCAATAGGTCAGAGAAACCAGAAGTTATGCTACGGTGGGTAAGCTAATTGAAGCAGATGAGTCTTAAGTTTAGACCTGAATGACATCAAAGAACTGACAGAACGAATAGATCTTTGCAGCGAATTCCAAAGCCGTGGACCAGCAGCAAAGAACGATGTAGAACCCAAAATTGTTCTGGTTCGATGGACAGCAATAGTCATCGTATCCACTGACACGTACTGATCGAATGCAGCATCTGGTTGTGTGACGGTTGAACATGGAACAGAGATAGGTTGACTGATTTAAATGTAGATTAGGCTAACTGAAGTCGTTACTGAAAAGTTAATGGTTTCATCCTGATAAAACCTGCTGGGGTAGACTTTTTGAGCGAGTCGAAAAATCCTTCAACCCTGAGATCACCCTTATAAAGGAGGCTCTATAGAAGCGTATAAATGTGGTACATTTACCATTATGTATGTTTACCTATGTTTGTATGTATGTATGCCGTCTATATGTAAATTGTGATTACAAATGTGTATATATGCGTTTAGGTATGAGTTTGTATGTATGTATGTGCATATATGCATTTAGGTTTGAGTTTGTATGTATGTATGTGTATATATGCATTTAGGTATGAATGTATGTGTGTTTGTTTGTTTGTGGGTATAGTTTGCATATACAGATGTATGTATGTATGTATGTAAGTATGTATGCATGTATGTATACAAACAGATGCATATATGATAGGGAAAGAAAGCCGTTCGCTTTATATAGGTGATAGATGTGCAATGTATATGTATATCTGTATAAATATGTATATGTATATGTGTATGCATATATACATGCATGTAAGTAGGTATGTATGTACGTATGTATTTATCTGTATATATGTATGTAGGTATGAATGTATCTATGTTTGTTTGTAGGTACAGTTTGCATATATGTGTATGTATAT